>VRLP01004085.1:0-53832 GCA_009660295.1 Lophius piscatorius
CGGACTAAGCTCAGCACCATGGGTGATCGGGCCTTCTGTTCTGCTGCCCCTCGTCTGTGGAATGCCCTCCCTGACCATCTCAGGGCTCCACAGACGACTGAAATATTTAAAAAAGGACTTAAAACTTTCCTTTTTAGCAGAATCTATAACCTTAATTAACATTGTTGGTTTTTTGGTAAGGCTTTTATATAGTTATTATTTTATTTTTTATTTATGCTTTTATCTGCTTTTACTTTGTAACACTTTGAGATTTGATCCAAATGTAAAGTGCGTTATAAATTAAATGTATTATTATTATTATTATTACTTCACCTTTAAATGTAGAGTTTAAAGGCCCCCCCTCATGTATGTTTTTAGATCACTGCAAGGCCGTTTTTTTATATATGACAACTAGAATGTTACAGTCTCCCCCCCTGGGCCCGGGGGGGGGAGAGGGACATCTGAGCCCACACAAGTGGTGATCATCTCTCTGCGGTGGTAATGCACTATGGATTTTTCATCAGACCCGATTATGTCAAGCGTGCGCTGAGCTTTCCCACTCGTACAAGCACAGAGTCTGGTCCAATATCGGTTAGTTCCACCCTCAGACATTGCTCATTTTTCTAATCAGAGGCCGCAGACTAATTGATCAGCTGAAACACGCCTGAACAGCTGTAAAACTGCAGCCTAAGCAGATTTACTCTCAGGGTACCCATTAGTCAGCATCACGGGGCCCTCTGCGTATTTCTCCCGCTTCTACCTGCAGATTATTTAACATCGATTGTTCTGGGTTCTTCGTAATGACTCTTATTTATGCCCTCTCCTTCTCTTTTTATTATCACTTTGGTGCAAGAAGGTTCCTGGTTAAAATCCACTTCTGGCCTTGGGGCCTTTTTTGGAGGACTTTAGATGCGCATCCCCTCCCACCCTCGGGTCCACATTGGTTTCCTCCAAGTACTCACGCTTCCTCCCACCGTCCAAAATCATGCAGTACAGGCGAACTTGTGACTGTAAAGTTCCCGTAGGTGCGATTGTGGGTGTGTGTGTTTGCGTCGGTCCTGATCCATGAGACGGTTTTGGAGACATCGTGTTATGATGAAGGATGAGGATGAGGATTTTACTGTATCTCTGACTTTCAGGTATAAATTAATCAGTTACCAAATAAACTTTTCAGCTCAGAAAGCTTTTTTAAAATTTTTTTATGATATCCATGCTTGCTATCTACATTCTAGATCCCCAGTCGGATTTGAACCCAGAACCTTCTCGCCGTGAGCCAGCGGCGCTAACAAGAGCGCCACCTTCATGTTTGCTCGTTTTCATCATTCCTAACCTCGGCTCGCCTCAAACATTCGGCCCGCGTGCAGCGAGCAGCGGGTCTCAGCTTATTGTGCAGTTTTTTCTCAAAGATACATGCGGCGGTGCGAGTTTCACATTTGGTGAAGTACAGTGGGAGGAAGCAACGGGGGACCTGCTGGCAGAAACAGGAGCTGAGCTGAACTCCCACATGAATTACAACAGCTTTACAAATCTAGCCTTTTATCACATTCTCAGCATGAATAATTAATCTAACAAGCTAGACATAACTTTCTAGCAGCCGTCGTTCTAACAGTGTCGTGTCATATTACCAGGTAGAAGTGTAATAACAGAGTCGTTACATAGATGGTGTCTTCTGCAGGGGAGCAGACAAACACATGAAGACAGATTATTCGTTTTTTTACTAGTCAGGATTGACAGATTGTCATGTTTTAAATTGCAGGTTTTTATTATCCTCCACCAATAAAAAGAGGAGGAGGAGGGAGATGAAGGATGTTGTCTGTCAATCACTTCTCTGTCATGTTTTCTGACACTAGCTTCATGTCCGAAAGTTTTTTAATCCCAAATTCTCAACCGTTGGTCCGATTTTGTCCAAATGTGGTGCGTATTAATCGACTCAAGGAGATCTTTCTCGAATGTATTTTTATTTTACTCTAATAGTTCATATTTTACTCACTAGGGGGAGTTTTTCCGACACAGCTGCCTAACCGCTGGTCTGATTTGGTCAGATGAATCGACTGGAGGAGATCCATCTTCTACCTTTATATCATATTTCACTGTAACGGTTCATACTTTAATCACATGAGGGAGTTTATTTACCAAAACCTCTGTTTCCATACATAACGTCACATTTCATCTGAGGAGTTCAATCATCAGGATTGCTTGTAAAATGCAGGGGATCATTTTTAAACATTTAATTTGACACAAATACGTCTTCCGGTTCTCCATCAGTGCAGTGGATGTCCAAAATGTCAGAATGTCACTCCAGTCAGTTAAGTCAAATGGCGCTGCTGGACCTCAGATGAGAACAGGAGGTCCTTTCCTTCGTCTTTTAGTAGTTCCTCATCGGTGCAGCCGACTGTAGGTGACCTCGCTTCAGTCCGCCGATTCGTATCACCAAGCTGTGACTTTTTCCCCGCTGATTTGGGAAACGTGCTTTTAATATCTAGAGAGCTATGATGTCTTTTTTTTCCAAAGATGGGATGAACAAGTTAGATGTTTTACCGCCGTGGTATCCCTCCTAGAGGACAAATCCATTTATTTATTTTTTTTCAGATATCCAAACTCCGGCTCTTTCCTGATCTTCCATTCTTTTGGGCTGGACGGAGATCAATGACATCTGCCTCGCTCCTCTTCTCTCCGCTCTTCAGTCAATGGAGAAAGGAAGACGCTCATGTATTAACATGGAAGGATAATCGTTAAATGGCGTACAGTGGGGGGTTGGGGGGGGGGGGGGGGGGGGGGGGGGGGGGGGGGGGGGGGGGGGGGGGGGGACACAAAAGAGAATAAACTGGTGTGTTTCTGCTTTTCTTGCTCTTCATTCTTTCCGGATCCTTTTTTTTCCCCTGGAAAAAAAGAGCAGAGCTCTGGTTGCTGTTTCTCTGCCAAGAAAGCAGACAGGCAAGACAAATAGATTCCTGCAGCCTCTCTCTCTCTCTCTCTCTCTCTCTCTCTCTCTCTCTTTCTCTCTCACCCCTCCTCTCTCGCCCAAGCTGGATGTGTTCGTCTGTCATGCCCTTGTGAAGAGAAGCCGGTGGCTGTCCTTCTGCCTGATGGAGTAACACACCAGGAAAACATTCCTTCATGCCTGACCAGACGCCGTCTTGTAGCCGTGAACCCTCTCATGTCACGCTCTCCCTGTCAATCATCACAGGAGGCCGTCCCTCGTATTTTTTCTCCGTCTCCTCGTTAGGCAGAATCCTCCAGACATGCTCTCCTCTTTGCTTCTTAATCCTGTCGTCGCCCCGCCGGGATCACTGTCTGATCCCAAGGGATCGATGAGCCACTGAGACGAAGGCCCTCGCTTCGCCTTCATCGAACCGAGGACCGAGTTTCAACCCAGTCTGGAGTCGGGGAGCGGCGGCGATCACTTCTTCGACAGTCTTGATAGAATTTTAGTGATTAGCTCAATCTGGCGGGAGAGTTAATGCAAATGTAAGAGATGCATCTGCAGGTTTTTGGGGATAATCAGTGGGAGTGTCACATAAACTCCATGATGAAACACCCAGGGACGAAGAACGAGGCCCTTTATCTTCACAACATCACAGGAGTGAATCTTTTTGTCGCGATACGTTCTGACGTAGTATTGCGATAAGTAGAGCAAAATATTGAAAGAAATTCCTGCTTTGATTAGTTCCGTCATATTTCCCCTTTCTTTGTGACGAACATCAAAATCATCATCAATCTTTAAAAATGACGACAACGGTGATTTTTTCCTTTTTTAATGTTTCTTTCTAAAACAATAAAACTTTATAATAAATTATTATTATTTCATTAAAAAAAAAAGAAAATAAGGATACTAATGAAATAGATCCGTAAAAATAATAATTAATATATTTAAGTAATAATAGATAATAATTAATATAGGAATGATATAATAGTATGTTATTAGAAAATAAAAGAAAATTCTAAAATTGTAACAATATTTTAAAATAATATTGTTATACATACTACAAAAAAAAAGAAAGAAAAATACTAGAATGTATTACATTTAATCAAAATGAATTGAGCTGAATCACTCACGGGTAATCTGCTTTTCATTTTCTACGTTCTAAATCATCTAAATATCCACTGCTGTCAACAGGAATGCTTTTCCCGATCTTTTCAGGTATTCAGCCTAACCGCACCCTTCTACTTATGAGGGGACCTCCTCATAATAATGATAACATTTATAATTATCACGGACGATTTGTCTTTGCCTCTTTGCTTTTATCATCAGTTGCTCTGAAAGTTTTATGTCTGATTAAAGGTTTGGTATTACGGGTGTTCAGCAGAGTTAGTTTCTTATTCTGTTGTTGCAACTTTTAAATGGAATGAATGCCACTAGTTCTTATTTTATAACATGACATGACAAACATTGACTATGAAATGTCAGTTTGTCATATCTGCCCTACATCAATCAGCCATAACATTATAACCACTGACATGTGACCTTAATATCTAGCGGTGGTCTATGAAAGGGACTCAGGCACTAATCGATGTTCGTTTGGAGTTGAAGCTATCTTCCACAGGAGAGCTATTATAGCACCACCATGTTTGTTTTGATATGAAGGCATCCCAACACGAGGTGCAACGCAAACTTGTTTTGGTAGCAGATTCCGAGACAAAATTTACGTCCAAGGACACGGATCCACTCGCTACTGGGAGAACTCACTTTGTGTAGAATGGGATGGAACACAACCACCTTCACAGGTGAATTTATATAAACCGGCCGAAAGTCACCAAAGTTAAAAATCAACCTAAAACGTAAAATAAATATATAAAATCTTAGAAGAGGGTGGACGCGTTACGGCCACGAAGAATAATGTGTCCAACGATATCGGTGAATTCTTACCAGTGGGTTTTTGAAGAGCTGTGGGTAGATTAAACTTCTTTATGTACCCTTTATTCTTTATGTACTCTTTATTCCCCTTCAGCAGGGGAATAATAGAATATAATTATAATTCTGACTATAAAGTCAGAAAATGCAACCGTTTGTCTACAATAAGAATGAAAAACGATGGTGACCTTGGCTTAGCCTGGAGAGGAAGACTCCGCGACACTCACTGGTGAAGTAAACACAATGTCCTCGCTCTTAAACCTCTGCTTCCAGTAAAAGAAGATTCAGACGCTTTGATTCTGCCTGACTGATAAATTCTTCCCTTTCTCTCTCTCTCAGAGTCGGAAACACGCCAACAAAGTGCGGCTGTATTACATGCTACATCCTGCGGATGGAGGCTGCCCCGCCAAGAAGCTCAGAACAGACAATGTGAGTCTGGTGTGAATCATCCACATCTTCAGCTCCATCGCGCCGCACAATTCCCACATGCTCGCCGTAATCAGGGGGAAAACACATCAATCCACAGCCGGCCCGTCTCGTACAGAAACCTTCCCCGCTAATGGCTTTTCCTGCTTTTCCAAACACCACTCTGACCCCCCCCCTCCCTCCCACTACCACCACCCATCTCTCTCAGAGATGGCGCACTGATGAATAACTGCGCCCGTATTTCTAGAGCGCCGCGTTGTAGCTGGATCTGCGGCGTTTCCATACTTCCCTCAGACGTTGTGAGGTTTCTCCCTGTTTCATAAATTGGACGCAGACGATGTGTCTGACCGGTTCTGTCAAGTGGCCCGTCACTCCTGATGGATGGTGATGTTCGGTGCTGGAGCTGTCTGCGTTATGGGAGGACAAAAACACGCCTTATGTCCACTCTCCGGGCGCTGTCCACACTCAAGGTGCTGAAAATGTCCACTCAAAGCTGCTTCTAAGTGCTGCTCAGGCTCGGGGTGGTGCGGCGGAGGAGGTGAGGGGAGGCGGTGGGGGAGTCAAAGAGGAGGCACCCTGCTGTGATTGCTGTGATTTGCCGGCAATCACTCTGGAAATCTGGGTTTCTGGACCAGATATTGCTTCCTCTCGCTGAATATTCTGTTTGTTTCACTCGTCCTCCTCTGCTCCTCCGTCACACGGCTCTGTTCATCTGACTCAAACCCACCATTACTCTCATCTCCCGCTGGTCACCTTCTTCTACTTCCTGTCCTCCATCTTCCTTCATTTCCCTCCGTTTTTGTTTCATCACTTTTCTATCCAATCCATTCATCTACCTATTCCTCTCTTTCTTCCTCTATTTTCCTCCAACCATCATTCTGTCTTCCTTTCTGTTATTTCTCTTGTCCTTTTTTTCTAATTTATTTTTCTCTTCTCTCCTCCTTTTGGTTCCTTTCATTTTTCTTAGAATATATTTGTCTCCATTTCTTTTTTCTTCTCTCCCCATCCTCTATCTTCTTTTTTTCTACCGTTGCCCGTCTCTAAAGCCACCCCCTTAAATTTACTTTTATTTCCTGTCTTTCCCTCTACATTCCTATACCAGTAATTTAGTTTCCTTTCCTTTCCTTTCCCTTCCTTTCCTTTCCCTTCCTTTCCTTTCCTTTCCTTTCCTTTCCTTTCCTTTCCTTTCCTTTCCTTTCCTTCACCTCCCTCTTATCTCCATGCTCCTTCTAGCCCACTTCCATTTTTCTCTTTAGCTTTTCTTTAATTTCTCCTTCATCCCTAGTTTTTTTCATCACCTTCCTCTTCCTTCCCTCTCTATTTCCCCCTCTGACATCTTTCTTTACATCGTTCCCTTCTTCCCTTCTCCAGCCATCCTCTGACTCCTTCATTTTTATTTTCCTTTCTTCCTGTTGCAAACACTTTCCTCTCCTCTCAATTCCTTTCCTCTCCTCTCCTCTCCCTATCCATCATCCTATTCTCCTTCTAACCCACCGCCATTCTTCTTCTTCTCCTTCTGTTTTTTCCCCTGTCCATTCCCTTTATTTCAGGTGACTCTATTTCCTCTCTCCTCATCTTCTCCTCTCTTCTCTCTTAATCCTCTTTTTTTCCCTTTTTGATCCTTTCAGTTTTTCACATTATTATCTCGTTTTCCTACTTTCTATTGTTCTTCATTATTCACTTTCCTCCTCACCTCTCCTCCTGCGTGATCAGACACAGAAGCTGGTGTTCTTGCTTCCGTCAGCATGTTGACTCTCCTATCTCTAACACACAAACCATCTGATAACGGCGATGAGACCTCGCTTCGGGTCGTTTGTTCTTCCCGTTACCTACGAGGTTCTGTCTGGTCTATTCGTGTAAAGCGTCATATAGTGAAGAAGATTCTCGTAGTTTTCATGCAAACGAGATTTCTCCTAGTTATAGTTATGCACTCTTTCACTTCGGTAAAACCTCGGCTCCTCTTCTGAGGTAAATCTGCTGCTACATTCAGCAGCAGATTCACGGCTCGTACTTAGAATCAGAAGGGGAGCGTCCCTGGAATGATGCGGAATATTCTTTTTGTTCTTTCGGATTCAGCCCAGCGTCCCTGTCTTTAGTTTTAACCATCAGAGGAAAGGCTCCAATTTATTCTCGTCATATTTGTCGAAACATGAGGGACATACTACTTAAATATGATATCAGTATCAGCAAAATAAAAACAAGGTCAAATGCATGTACAGTTCGATAAATATATGATCTGACTAGGCCTCCGCTGTCGTCCCTGACAGAAAGGGTATGTGCCCCAATCCCCGGCGTTGTACAAACCACCCCTCTGATGGAACGCCTCAGATTAAATGTGACTCCTTAATAATCTCAAACAGTCCATATTGACTCATCGTAACTATTTCTGATCTAAGATCGGATCCCATAATGACCAAATAATGACTATAAACACAGTTAACTAGTTTTTCTGAGATTACTGTCAATTCATAAAGTGAAATTTAGACAAGATTTGACGTACTGTTAGGAAGCAACGGAGGAAAAACTGTGTTTTTTCGAGAGAAAAAAAGGATCGCCTCGTAAGAAAAATTTGAACTTTCGGAGTAAAACATGAAATATACAAAACAGATCTCCTAGATCTCCTTGACTCCGACTCATATGCACCAAATTTTGGATAAATCAGACCAATAGTTGAGAAATAATGTTCATCAAAAAAAATTATTTTGGAGATAAAGATTCTCCCTAGCGTTGGGAATATGCAACTGAATACTCCCCGAATCAATCCACTCTTTCCTCTCACTAAGGTTTATGTGGGTATGATCCACATGAAATCTGAAAATGATCCATGAATTGTTTTTGAGTTATCGCGTCAACTCAAAGGATCTGCGGCGGATATGGGAGTTATGGTGACGGGTTTATGGATTAAAAAAATGTAATCCATAAATGAAGACGTAAACCCATGAAGACAAGGGGAACACTGAAGCTACACTCTAAATAAAACACTTGTGTGATTGACAGCAGGGCAGCAGCCACCATTATTACATGATCCATCTGACTGCAGTGATTTGAGTTAACAGTAATTATTTTTGTTTAATCTTTTGAACCACATGTCACCTATCTGTGTAAAACGGCAGGATCAAACGGTCACGTCATACTTCCTCACCCCCGCTGTGTCGTTGTCCACTGTCTGATGTTAATGACATGTTAATGTCCTGTGGACCTGCTGCTCTGCTGTGAGTGGAGAGTTAAAACAGCGTTTAGCGTCTCTTCTTCATAGGGTTTATTTTTATCCGTGGTGGGCCGTGGATTTTTCCCCTGGGTCTTCAGTAGGCGGGTTTACACTGGACACTTTTCTCCTATCTGGATTAAACCTTTCCGAAGTGAAATGTCGGTCGCCTGTTTACGTGACCTGTGATCTTTTCGGACCTGGTGTTTACGTTCATGAACACATCTGATGGGAAACAGATTTCTGACGATCCACCCTCCAGTTCATAAGGTGGCGATGATGCTACGATGAGCTGGGCGCCAACCGCCAACAAGCGCCCAGAAGAAGAATACGGCAAAGAGGGCATGCGCGGAACAGACTTTTCGCCCATCTAACCGTCCAACTATATTTAACTCTTTCAAAGTAGCGATCAGTAAATCTCTCTCTGATGTAGACCGCTACTGTTTGGAAGTATTTAAAATGCGTCGCGGCGTTGAAAAAACAGCATTACCTAACGAGGCCCGGCATCACCAGATACAACTCAAACAGAGATCTTTCCGATAGAGCGTTTACATGCAGCGACTTGCTATCGGAAATGCTTTCCGAAAGGACTGAGACTAACTCCTTGCAGAGGAATGAAATCTCATTTCGGAGAGGGAAGGGGAGTTAACATTTTCTCTCCGATTAGGCGTCTTTCCCGAATCAATTTGGAATTATGCTGCCCATGTCAACCCGACTAGTGCTTTGCTGCGGTCAAAGAACTTCACTGGACTCTACGGCTACAGGCTATTGTCAGAAAGCGTAACCAGTCCATATTGAAAGTGAC
This sequence comes from Lophius piscatorius, assembly GCA_009660295.1. Classification (NCBI taxonomy): domain Eukaryota; kingdom Metazoa; phylum Chordata; class Actinopteri; order Lophiiformes; family Lophiidae; genus Lophius; species Lophius piscatorius. The sequence goes on from VRLP01004085.1 coordinate 9,268, forward strand.
GGTAACATTTGGCACCTATGAGGGATGAACACCAACTTCATAGAAACATCGACCATCAAGGATTTAGTGCTACTACACAGATTGACATGATGCTGCACCACAAATAGATTTGTGGAACCTAAAATATGCACACCAGGTTTTTTTCTCACAATACTCAAATGTATGGATGTTATCTTGGCGCCGCAGCTCAGATGGTGTCATGACTCATAGTCGGAACATTTCTTTGGAGGAGTGAAAAGGTTTTAAACTCAGACACTGGTTGGATTCATTTTTGAGAAAAATCCTTTTTGGGCGTTTGCATCGCTACCTGTTTCTGCCTGCTGTCACCGTCATGGATTTTTCACGGAACTGTGTTCACACAACAAATAACTGCTGAAGTGGCGCCTTTCGCTGTTCAGGAAGTTTTGTTGCTTGTGATCTTTCTGTTTCCATGGTTACAAGTTGAACTCCAGCTCATGCTGGTGGTTGGTTTTGTTTCTTTTGCAGATTGCATATAATATTCAACTTTTTTTTTTTCTTTCACAAAACATTCTACTAAAGTGGTGCATTTCCTCGTCTCCATGGTTACACATCGAATTTAGACTCAATCTGTGAGAGGGATTCATATCAGATCAGGGTTTCTTCATGCACTGCTTTGGTGCTTTTACATATTTGGATAATTGTAAGATTCAATATCTAGAACTAGGTGGTGCAATTCCTGGAAATTCAGCACTTCATTTGCCAGAAGGAAGTCGTCCTTATTCCAGATGGAGCCACAACTCAACACACCCTCAGCTGTTCACCATCGATATTGTTCTTTCCGTCAGAGAGGACGGAACGTAGAGAAGATGAATGATTCGTTACGACGGCAGATGTGTGATAATGAGCCTCTTTGGTGAGATTGGGATCGAAGGGTCTCTGCCCTCAGCAGCAGCGTAGAATAACTCCCCTCTGGAGTCTTGATGGTGGTGGTGGTGGTGGCTGATGACTCTGCTGAGGCTGATGAATGATGAGGTGGCTGGATCTCCGAGGACTAGGTGGAGGTGGGGAGGGGGATGATGACAGTGGTACGAGCAGAAACTGTGGCCTTAGTTTCACGATGCCCCTATTTGGGTTTTACTTTGGTTTTAATGCACCCAATCCAGGTTTATAGGAAAAACAAGCGTCCTAAATTTCAGGTATACCTAAGGATGAACGGGTGTTTCGGCGATTTACAACAGGACCCCCTCCCCTGAGGTGGATCTCCAGGGTGATCATGGCCAACAGTGGATTCTCTAGCCTCCTGGGTTTAGTCTACGTCACTCGAAGTTCCTTTATCTTATTCTAGTTTAATCAATGTGTTACTCATATTTTTATTACCAGGTACTTTAGTAATCACATGTAATAAAATCCAAATCCACAGTAAAAGCAAGCATTTGATTTAAATTCTTTTTTCAGAATTAACTTTTTTCAGATATGCAACAAATAGTCGCCGTTAACCAGAATAACTTCAAAGATTTATTCTATTTTCAAACCGTCTCCCTTCAATGAAATGCACTCAGTATTCCACTTTATTTTAATATATAAGAATCGAGTTTATATCTGCGGAAATATTTCCAATGCTGTTCTTGACACATAAATTAAACTTTACGAAGAAAGTCATTCCAGGATTAAGTCACTGCATTAAGCCGCTAAGCCGATCAATCAATAAATCAGAGCCGCAGTCGCCTCCAGCCGTATGTTTGTTTCAGAGGATACGTTACAGATGCTGATGCTTTTTCCAAAGCAGACATAATCCAGGCTACGGTTTTCCTGCAGATGGAGAAAAAACACAATGTCAGAGCTATTTTAAAAACGCAGTGAAGGCAGGGACTGATGCATCCTGGGAGACAAACCTATAAAAACAGCAATAAACATTTCAGTTCATTAAGTGTAAAAGCCTCACGCTCGACTTAAATCACATGCAAATGCTGCAACTTTAGGCTCTCCGGGCTTTTCTATGCTAAAACTGTCACGACGGTTGCTGTGGCTGCGGCGGGATGTAAAATGTCTTCAGGAGGCATCCATCAAATCCCAAACTCAGCGGCAGCTCATTCCACTTGACACCAATTGTTGACAGCGAACGCACCGCCTGTGACAAGACGTCCTCAACCGGGACAATAACCATCAAATCTGTCAGAACAAGCTCCCGCCCACAAATCAGCCGCAGACATCAGCTCATTACTGGACCTCTGCATGTAGAGGGTGGCGACACAAAAATGTGCCGTTTGTGTAGCTCAGTATGAAAGATCGTACCAGGAGGAGGAGTTTGGTTCTGACGGAGTCTAACTGCTGTTTTTTTTTTTTATAAAATCCACATTTGGGTTCATATCTGCTCCAGGAGAGCTCTTCTTCTGCTGCAGCTGCTCAGCCTCCCCTCTGAGGTTTAATGGTCTGCAGCCTCCTGATTTTGTTGACTTTCATTTATTATGGATTCAGATCATTTGGGGTTCAGCTGAACAGCCAATACTTTTACATCGCAGGCCTGAACATCGCAGCAGCCCGTTTGGGATCCGAGAGATGAGGAAGCTAATAGGATTAAGCTAAAAGCAGAACGTCCATAGTGGATGTTAGGCGACATAGTAAATGTTTGTCTTTTGCACATAGTGGATCAGTCGGAGTGGGACCCGTTGGTTCCACTGGGCTTCAATGGTGTTGCTGTCGGGGTTCAGTTAGTCAGCTGACAGTAACTTTGGTTTGGGTTGTAAATGAGAAGCTTTGTTTGAATTGCACTGTTTGAAGAAACGTTGTTCGTAAAGAGTTTTGACAGACAGCCATCAGTTCTGAAACGTTGCTCTGATTTATCCCAACTTTGGTGACCATGAATCAACTTGAGGAGATCTATCTTTGTTATATCATATTCTATAACAAAGATAGATCCAAAGATAGTGAGTAACTCTAAAAGTTAGGATATTACTCACTACGTTGAGCTCTTTTTATGAAAAACACTGTTTGTCAAACATAACTTCCAAATCATTGCTACCATTTCGTACACATTTAGTCATGTTTCGGTGGAGCGGTGAAGATGAAGGTGTAGAGGTGAAGAAGGAGCTGGAGCTTAGGTACTTGGGGTCAACTTTTCATAGCAACAGGGAGTCTGGAAAAGAGGTGGTGGCAGGCAGTGTGGAGTGTGAGGAGTTATCTGTGACAGAAGAGTAGCAGCAGGAGTGAAGGGATCGGGTAGCAGGAGGCAGAGTTGAAGATGTTCAGATGTTCTCTGGGAGTGAGGAAGATGGACAGGATTAGAGAGGAGGACATCAGAGGGACGTAGACGTACCGGAGACAAAGTCAGTGATTGAGATGGTTTGGACCCGTGAAGAGGAGGAGGGATAGTAGATCTACTGGTGAGAGAGGACATGCATTTGGTTGGTGTGACAGAGGAAGATGGTAACAGATGATCAGCCGAATGAGGAAGAAATCCTTCATCAGCTACTCAAACCAAGAACCAAGCATTATGGAAAGAAACCCACCTCAACCACTTACCGTCTTACAAACACCGACACACATCGTTCCCCGCCACTTCCTGTTGATGAAGCCACCCAGAAACAAACTCGGCAGGTAAAAGTGTCAGCTCGTAGATGAGACGAGTAATTAGCCGCTCGGCTGCGGCTCCTACGACGACACTGACCTCTACCCCTTGTTTGATCGCAGAAAGCGTCTAACGAGGGACGTCAGGAACACATCGCTGTTATTCTTGACCCCAAAAAAAGGGAGACGTGACTTCCTGTCTTCCTTTAGACTTGGAAGCGAGCCTCCTGCACACGCTGACTGCTTTCTGAAGCCGGAATGCAAGATTTGTGATGAAAAACCAGGAGCGGCCTCACACATCGTTCCGTCGTTGTTTTTTGTGAAGTGTCAGAGCGAATCTGCGTCGGGTCTGCAGACTGACCTTAGGCTCCCGGTAAAAGGGCACATTGCTTTGATGGGAGAGGGTCTGGCTTAAAGTACGCAGATGTGATGTGACCAGGCTGTGCTGATAAGGTGGCACTGTCTAAAAATATCCTTGGCAGCAACCGCCTCCAGAGACTGTGGGAGTGCGTAGGGGCCCGGCGTGGCCCGCGTCTGGACCTGGCTGAGCTGATGCTATCTGACAACTGTACATGCTGCTGGTCACGCTGGTCGCTGGGATAACCTGCTCTCATGCGGGCAGCGAGTGTCGGTCAAGTAGTGCGTTGGGAGGATGTTGTTGTTTGTCAGAACATGTGTGAACTGAGTGGTATGCTGGGTTTAGGCTGATATCCGGTTAGATAAGGTCAGACGTGCAGGTGTGGAATCCTGCTTTACAGAATGACACTGAGGTCAGAGGATAACAGTGATTAAACATAAGACATATGTTTAACATGGTTTCTATGAAATGAGCAATATGCTCTAGGATCAGATCCCATAGTGTCTCAATAATAAAGATTAATACAGTTTTTCTGAGCTCAGGAATAAAACAAGACAGATTTCCTTGTTTCAGATCATATGGGCCAAATTTAGACACATTTGGGCCGATGGTCTTTATCACAAAAAACTTCTCCTAATGAGTAAAATGTGAAATGTTATAGTAAAATAAAGTAGATATCAGATAAATCTCCTCATGTTGACTGATATGCAGAAAATCTGGACTAAATCGGACCAACAATTGAGAAACTATGGCCCGAAAGCTGTGATTTTCCAGATAAAGCTCCCCCTAGTGACAAGAATATGCAACCGATCTTTCCCAAAATTAATCAAGTTCTTCCTCGCACTAAGATTTATGCGAGTATTAAATCTGACAATGATGCATGAAACGGTTCTTGAGTTATAACGTGAACATGGAATTGTGTTCTGAGCATTGCCTATTAAGATAAAAGTCCTCAAAACAGATGCAGATTTTTGCCTGCCTTTAATTAAAAAACATGAAATCTGTTTCAGTATAGGACAGAATGAATCCTACCTGAACACAAACAATGGAAAGTACTTACATTGTTCTATTATTGTGTTTTTTTTTCTGTCTTAAGGTCAAATTGATGTTTAAGGTCAACTCAGAGTTAAACTTGTGCACGGAAAAGATATTAATAGAAACTTCCAAATACGCATGTCCGTGGGTATTTAATGAGTTTAAATCACACATCCAGACCAAATAAAGACACTTTTGAATAAATGTGCCTTCCTTGACATTGAATGTGACTCCATATTGAATCTATTTATTGCACCACCCTAATTGTTACTACATACTCCACACTAACTGATGACAGCTTCTCGAAATGTGCAAAAAATGGCGGCTATATTTTTAAACGCTTTTAGAACTTTGACCATTGATGATTTTTTTTTCCCTCCACTGTCGACAACCGGAGGAGTCCTTTAATCCAGAAAAAGATTAGTTTGCCGCTAAATTCTGCGTTCTGCTTTGAAGTGTTGTCGTCACACAAGCGTTTGGCGGCTCGGTCCTGTTTTTGTTCCCTTCCATGAAAGACCTGTTAAACACAGATCTCATATTTGATCATTTGAGAAGATGTAAACAAAACCAGCCACAGCCTGAGAGTCCCTTTGGAAGGTTTGCCGACTCTAATTAGGGAGCGTTTGTTTTTTTTGAAAACACCTCTGATAGAGTAATAAAATAAATAATGTATGAAGTGTACTAACGAAGTCTATTTCTGCTATAACACATACCAATGCTATAATCAGAGTCTAAAATGATGGTATGGCACTTTTTGAGGTATATCATGTGGCATGTTATTGCTTCCGATTATTTACTAAATTCTATTATTTCAGGTAATTCTGTTCAGAGGCAGTTAGACCTTCTTATAATATATAAATCATAAGAAACAAATGAAGTAAAGTTGTTTACAAAACCAGGTATCACGTTATAATCTGTCTTTAGCACTTTAAATCTTCAGGAAGATTGTGACCAATGGGTAACAGTCCTCACCAACAGCAAGCCATACCCCTCCTGTTAGGGTTGAGGCATGTGTGGTGGTGGTGGCGGCTGATGATTCTGATGGGCTAAAAGATAAGACTTCATCAATCCTAAATGGAAATAACTTAATATTACTTTATACATTAATGAACAACAATATCTTACCTCAGCAGAGCCATCAGCCGCCGCCACCACCACCATTAAACATGTCTTAACTACAAACAGAGGCTAATGGAGGAAAAGAAATCGGTAAATCTGAGAAGAGTTGGCGATGGGGAGATGAGGGCCGTGCCTGACAGGAACATGAATAAAGTACAGAGAATCATATTTTTAAATAAATAGACAGCAGGATGAAGCTAACAGTGAAGATGTGTTGGCAAGATGTTGAGTAGATGTGAACAGCTGATGTGAACAGCTGATGTGAACAGCTGATGTCTCACTTGATGGATCCAGATAACGACGGCAGGAAAATGAAGTCTTAGAATATGTGAGACGTGTGATTGACATGATGGTATAAGAATAAATTATAGCACATGTTTACGTACCCGTGCTTCGCCCCTCTACAAAGCGTCATGTAAATCGGTTCAAGAGTTTCAAATGTGAAGTTATGTCCACAGTTTTAACAAAAAACAACAAAACAACAAAAACGCCACAAACCGAGTTAATATGAACTGTAAGAGTAAAATATGATATAGACATTATTGATCTCCTACAGTTGATTCAAACACGCCGAATTTGGACTAAGTCTGGCTGATGGTTAAGAAGTTCTGTCAGAAAACCTTTTTGTTCTAGTTCCCCATAGAGAGTAAAGAACAAACTTTTATAATATAACACGATGTTTACGACATAGATCTCCTCGAATCGACTCATATGCGCCAAATTTTGACTAAATCGGTGACACGAATGTCCCCCTAGTGATGGAAATATACGACCGACCTTTCCCAAAATCAGTCCAGTTCTTCTTCGCAATAAGGTCTATGTGGGTAGAAGATTTGAAAATGATCAATGAAATCATTTTCGAGTTATCGCGTTAACACGAAGGATCTGCTTGGATCGGCGGTGGCGGAACGATTCAATAATATTTACGTGACAAATGGAAACGGTTGGATCAAGACCGAGTGAGAGGAGTAAAGCTGTTATATATCGGTAAAGGGTTTATTGTTAAAAAGGATTATCGTCACCTCATAGTGAGATTTCCTCGTCGGTTCTCCCGCCGTCAGGAAGTTGCCTAATAAAGAAATATCCAGAGCCCCCCCCCCCCCCGGTTTGATCCCATTCCTTCCACTCAGATTACAGCGAGGAGACAAACTTGAACTCTCGATAAGAAGTTCAATGTAAATCAGGAGAGCTTAATGAAATCCCTTTTGCATGAAGCAACGCCGTTAATCAAGAACAGGGTTCTGCACATTTACACATTTGCTCCCCGGATCCGTCCCAGCTCTGTTTCCAAACATGTTTTTATTTGTCTTGCTTTGCAGTCTGAAAGCTGCAGAGACTCATTAAAACTACAGACAGCCTGCTTAGACGGTACCGCCGACGTTTTTTCTTAATGCCTCTTCTCGGGGGTTCAGCCCACCTCGGCGTGGAGACGATAGTCATCAGATAACGACTCCCACTCTGCCGCCTAAGTAGGAGTTAATGATGGCTGGAAAACACGGACCGGGTCAGCAGGTCGACTTCTTATACAAGTATGTTTCTTATGCTAAGCTACAGGGAATCCAACAGATTCAGAGCCAAAAGAAGGAGGGAAACACATTCAACCTATTTTAAAGGCATGACACTGGCTACCTGTTGGTCACCTCCACCAACGTAGGAGGTTTTTTTTTCCACTCCTGCGTGTTTGTTTGTTTGTTTGTTTGAAAGAAGGATTACGCAAAAACTAAAAACAGGACTGATTGGTATGAAACTTAACCCAGATGAAGGTTTTGGCATGACCTAAACGTCATTTCTTTTACATTTTGGTGCCTTTACTTGTTTTGCAGAGTTAGAAATAAAATAATAAACCATTGATCCTAGAATTCCTTTGATCTTCCTTTGGGTTGGATCGGGCGCCTCAGTTTCAAGAGTTCCTTCTATTCTTTAAACGTTCCTTTGTGGGTGGAGCTGGGGCCTCAGTTTCAAGAGTTCCTCTGATTCCTTTGATCTTCCGTTGGGGTGGAGCTGGTGCCTCAGTTCAAGAGTTCCTCTGATTCCTTTCATCTTCCTTTGGGGGTGGAGCTGGGGCTGTAGTTTCAAGAGTTCCTCTGATTCCTTTGATCTTTCTTTGGGGGTGGAGCTGGGGCCTCAGTTTCAAGAGTTCCTCTGATTCCTTTGATCTTTCTTTGGAGGTGGATCTCTGGCCTCTGTTTCTAGAGTTCCTTCTATTCTTTTAATTTTCCTTTGGGGGTGGAGCTTGGGGCTCGTGGGCTGAAAGGGACGCTGAAGTGCAAGGCATATAGGAGAAGAGCGGCTACAGAGTATTTGAGAGATACTCAGAGAGTTTGTAGGAGTTGTCGGTAGAGTTAGAGGCTGACTAGATCATATATCAAATACTTAGTACCACTACTACTATTGTATATGTATATTGCAGTACCACTACTACTGTTGTATATGTATATTGTAGTACCACTACTACTGTTGTATATGTATATTGTAGTACCACTACTACTGTTGTATATGTATATTGTAGTACCACTACTACTGTATGTACTGTAATACATCACCACATACCGTCATCATTGCTAGAACTGTATACAAAGATCTGCTCTAAGTACCAACATCTATCGCACGTCTGTCCCTCCTGGAATCCCCCCACTGCGTCTCTTCCTGGGGTTTCTTCCCTTTTTTCCCTGTCAAATGTTCTTTTGGGGGAGTTGTTCCTTACCCAGACCGAGGGTCTAAGGACAGAGGATGTTACATCATGAACAGATTAAAAAGCCCAACAAGGCAAATTGTGATTTTGGATTTTGGGCTTTACAAATAAGATTGACTTGATAATAACTCAGACATTAATGGAGGAATCTGAATGAGTTTTTTCTAATCCGTGGTTGTTGTTGTGCCTAGACGGAGGTCTGTGCTCTGTGAATGCTTTTTCTAGTTTTCCTATTGATTTTAAAATTCTACCGGTTGTTCATAAGGCTGTAAGTGGCAGCAGACAATCTCAGAGTGATGATGACATTTTAGGACGAAGGACAACCTCTCAGATCCGCTGGTTCTTCTCTGGTTAGTTGTCCCACAAACCAGAACCCAAAATGTTTGGTTATGCTCTGACCTCAATTTTTTATATGCATAAATATCTACTCATTTTCAGGATGTTGTTTTATTTTAATTTTCTTCTTTCTGCATACATCGGTCTTCATCTTATACTTTTCATTTTATTTATTCTCCCATCCGCTCCGTGTTCATCGTCTGTTTTGAAATGAGCTGCATAAATAATGTTTGATTGACAGATTGACAGGGCGGCTGTAGCTCAGTGGGAGTAGAGTGGGTGTCGACATTTTACGGGGTCCTCGAGCGAGACCCTTAACCCAATCTGCTCCGAGGGGGCTCCAAAGGAACCGCCCACCGCTCCTCAGGGGCGGGTCAAATGCAGAGAAATATTTTCACTATGTTGTACTGTGAAATGAATGTGTATAATATATAACATAATAATAAGATATTCTGACTGAGAGTTGATGATTGTTGATCGGGTCTTCCGTGCTGTTTACACATTTCCTCTGTTTCTCTTTCTTTCTCGCTGGACGGTTGGCCGATCGCCATGGCAACGAGGCGGTGCGTTTGTAGTTATTAATACAATCCTGTAGCGTCTGATGCCCCATTATTTCCAGGTTTTGTGGTGTTTGCATGTTTGAGAATACAGACTGGGTGATCTGGGGAGACTCTCCTCGTGCGTCTGATGAAACCCGACTTCAAAATCACCGCCGGTAGTTTGAGGCTTCAGGCTTTTAATCATAAAACTTTATTAGCCCAAACAAATTATGAACAATACCCTGTAGAAATATCGCCAAGACTGTAAAAGATCAATCCTTTGAGGAACATGAATGTACTAAATTTTATGATAATCTAATGTAGTTCCTCCTGTCCACTACTTTTAGCAGCGCAGAAAGGTTTACCTGCAGATCAAACCTGGCTAAATACGATTAAACCCGTAAATGATAGCTTGGGTTAAGATCACAAGGATTATACCAAAACCCTTTTTTGATCTTACGCTCAAACCTCCTCATTTTAAAGGACGATTGCAGATGATTTTCTCCACATAAACATAATATTCTCTATTCTTATTTGCATTTGTTACATTTGCCAATCAATGCACGATTAAGTACTTTGTCAAGCAGAAGCTACCCTCATTATAAACGTCGATATGCGCAGTTGGCTGGCTGGTTCTGGTGTTTGCCTGACACTTAATCCAGCTGCCACATCCAATTAACTCAAGGCCCGCGGCGTCGCCACCGGAGGAGACGGCGCGGCGGCATCGGCGATGGCACAGGTGCGCCGTCCCTTCCTTGACTGAACAGGAAGTGACTGCAGTCTTATGCTTCGTTGCTCTTAACCCTCCTTGAGCGGGAATCCCATACTGCCCACTTGGTACAAAATAGCATTGCCCACATTTCCTGTCGCACGTGTCCACACTAAATCTATAGTTTGACCCGGGAGCCACGGCGACGGAAAACGTCGGGATCCCATTCAGAACAGCAAAACCCCGGAGAGGAGATCCAGTCTAAATACTGACAGCATAGCGTCTCTTCTTTCTTTGCTTTATAAATCTTCACTCGTTAACGCCGGTTCTCTCCAAATAGTGTAAAAACTAACCAGCATGACATTTCCCGCTAATTATAGTAAAATTATTTAGAACAGCCCAATATCTAAACCCCATGGACCAGGATTTTATCTGGCTCAGCAGAGCCTCATAGACACAAACCTCTTAAATGCCCCCTATTTATTTCTCCTCATAAAGTAGAGAGAATGTTGGAAAATTCCCCAGATGGAAATGGTAGAGAACGTTTATGTCGGACAGGAGAGATGGCGAACGAGTAAAAGATGAATGTTTATTACGGCGGATGATAATCCGCCTGTTAGAAAGTCTTTGGCCCTCAGAGACTTCAGGGAGATTGTGATGGAAGTGTCTTGGCCCTGAGCAGCGGCAGGTGTATCCCCCTTTGTACTCTGGATACTGGTGCTGGTGGCGGCTGATGACCCTGCTGAGCCTGATCTTCTTCGTCTTTCGGCTGTTCTCTTTCGCCACAGCAGATGTCCGGCCATAGTTACAGCTGGGGCCCAGCTGGCCAACAGTACCAGAACACTGATTTGACATGGGTTGGATGCCGGATTCTGATCCTGACGCAACCCTGACCCATTTATCCGGGCTGGGGACCGGCACTAGAAGGACTAGGTGGGAAAGTGGATGGTGTGTGAACCAGCAGCATGAAAGAATTGATGAACGGAGAATCATATATGTAAAGCACAGCTTGAGGATGATGAGCTAACGATGAAGGTGTGTAACCGTGTTAATGGACAGGTGGGGTCGGCTGAATGAGCGCAGCTGAAATCAAATGATGCCCCAGACGGCGAGGCAAGTAATTGAGCGTGTTTGAAAGAGAGTAAGAGAATCACTCGGTGGTTTGAGCGGAAACTGACGGCCGAGTGTGCGAAGGGATAGTCTTCCTGACCGAACTTTTCATACGAGAAAATAATCGGTCCACCCTTTTATTCAGATTCGCACCAAAGTTTTAGCAGGGGTCTCACTTAGCCCCTCATCTCACAGACGGGCAGATATGCTGTAAGTGAAGGTGAAGAAGAAGAGCTTTTATTTGTTTCCCTTCTAGAAGCTCTTTAGTCGTATGAGACGCACTACGATCGTTGGGTTTATTATATCACATGACATAGATGTACTATGATCGCGGACGCCGTTTTGGACGCAACCCCCTTTCACTACCTCTGCCTGGAAACACGTCTTCAGCTCTCATCGGTACCGCGCGACATTTCAGAAGCGACTGCGGTTCAGTTTCCCTTTAAGGCTCGCCAGCGACGGATAAGTGAGCGCAGACGCTATTCTGCACAAAGCTGAATAAACATAAAGGCGCCCCCGAGTGTTAGATATTCCATCAAATGTTTCCAGAGAACTGAAGCGCCGGTCTCCTTCCCTTTAAAACAGGAGCTGAGGACGGGATGATACCGCTTTGCCTCGCCGACTGTATTTATGCTGTCGCCCCATTCAGTGAGGAACCCGGTTCTTCTTTTTCTTCCTCGTGGCTAAACGTCCTTCGAGCTTCAGTTTGCAAAAAAAAGAGGATGGATGTGAGTTCCGACTTTGTCTTTGAAGTGGGCCTCTCTTCCCAGTGTAGGACATCCAGATGGCAGCGTTCCAGAGGTGACCAGACATCTGGAGGCAGAGAGCCGGTCCATAAAGAACCTCCAAATCTTTTCACCCCCATCCTGAACCATGATTTTAGAATCTCTCACTAAACGTTCTGCAAACACAACGGCCAATTCATGAAGTGGAGCATTTCTTTGTTATTTAGGGATTTTCTTTTTTTTTGTAATTTTCATTAATTCCGTTACCATGACAACAAGGTGGACTTTAGCGCATTCTCAACTCATGGTGGGTCGTTTTTTTTTTTTCTTTTCTTCCTCGGAGCTTAACTCAAAAACCCTTGGTCTTTTTAAAAACGTCCTCCCTCGCTGCAGAGGTGCTCTTCGTCCTGATTTATAAAAAACTTTAAGCACACAACAGTGGGACACTGAGGTACTCTGGTAAACTATTTACAGGATTTTGGTCTTTTTTTTTTTATCATTTCTGTGATTAAAAATGTAATGTTGCCTTTTCCTGTAAATGGGTTTCATCCCAGATGATGAAGGTTTTCAAATTGACTGTTCCTGGTGCAGTTCTCTTTGATCTTTTAGGAATTCTAGGAACTTTTTCCCGGATTAGAAACCAGGTAGACACAAAGGGATTTAAATGCTATGAAATGTTCCTTAAACTGCTTCATCATTGAATTCTAACTCATGAACTTCTCATTGTTCAGCTTGTTTTTGTTAATTAGACACTAAAGGTTAGTCCGCTTAACAATTTTAATGCTTTTATAGCGCATCCCTCATTACATTAAGTCAGTTCTGCCAACGTTTCGTGAATTATTTTGTATGAAAGCGAGTTAAAACATTTTTGTTGGGTTGGGGATCCTTTTCAGTGAAATTACAAAAAGTTGGATATATTTCAGGCAATTGCTAATAATAAAAAAAAAAGGTGAGATCACCAACAAAAATACTAAAACACTGATTTATACTGAAATTAGAAAGAAAACCCAACAGTTTATGGAAAATTACAGATTATCCAGCAAGTGACAATGTTTCAAAAAAGAATTCTAGAATTTTTACATCCCTCTTAATTTTGATTTAAGGTAAAAATAAAATAATAATAATGAGAATTTTAATAAATAGGAACAATTTAGATGTTGTTCTTCAATAAAATGAGTATTTCATTACTGTGGAATAATCAGATGAATTTCTATATTCCACTTTGGCGGATCCAACTTCCTCTCCAAATGTGGCTCAAAAAAAAAAAAAGGGTCAGAAAAAGCAAATTAACAGCAGATTTGATTTAAAAGTTGAATTCCAAATTCTACCAGTTTCACTCTTCATCTTCAGCAGACGTTTTCAATTCTGCACCCACAGAAATATGTCTACTGAAGGATCCCAAAAGAACCAGAGAGGAACAAGATCTAACATAATGGAATACAAAGGTTTTAGAGCCGAACTGATTGAGTTTCAATTTGTGTGATTAACCGGACTGACATTCTGATATTAAGGCGTTTGATGTAAAAAAAAATTAAAAAGGTATATTATAAATGCTTAATCTGTATGAACTTTTTTAAAGGAGCTCTCCGGACCTCATCCTCAAGGTGAGCAGCTCCAACAATGGAGAACTAATTTGGGTGACAGTGTCGGCTTCACGGTTCGTTAAAAGCGCTGAGCCGGCGATTAATCACAGCTGTACTTTTCTGCTGAGTTAGTGGAACTGATCAGAAAATATCCTCCCAATCCCTCCACTGGGTCATCTCAGCGCCAACCTTCTGCTCACAATTATGTTCACTTGGACAAGGATGAGCGGGGAAATTGTTTGACGTTATGAAAAGAAAAGAGAAGGAAGCAGATTTTGCGTTTAGACAATGGTGTCAATCATCAGGCCTCATCTTTCTCCGAGTTGGGTCTGGGTTCTGCTGTGGGTTGGACTAGTTTGCACTAGTTTGAGAAGTTTGGGTCTGTTAACTGGATAAATGTCCGCCCATCCACGTTTTTTCTCCTTACCTGGGTTCAGGTCACCTTGCCAGCCGGCCAAGAAGGAATATTCCAGACGTCCCTCACCCCTTTAACACTCTCCAGCTCACCCTAGGGGATCCCAAGGCGTCCCCAGCGAGTTCTGGGTCCACTCAGGGGTCTCCTTCTAGCTGGACATGCCCAGAAAACCTCCATAGGGAGGCGTCCTGATCGGATGCCTGAACCACCACAACTGGCTCCTTTTGATTGCAAAGAGGCACCGGCTCTACTTGGAGAAGTCCGCCAAGGGAGCCGGACTCAGCCTACCCAGAACACATTACTATAGGTGAGGGTTGATGGACCGGTAAGTTGAGAGCTTTGCCTTACGACTCAGCTGTTTCGTCACCACAACGGACAGATACAGAACCGTCATTACTGCTGATGCTGCACCGAACCGCCAGTCCATCTCCGACCCATTTCCCCCCGGATGAATGTGACCTCAGCTAAGTGAGCTGATACTTGTTGAGAGTTGAAACGAGAGTGATGGGACCTGTGAGGTACTGTTGGACCCTTCTATAACGCCCATGTTGTTGTTGAAGGCTACTAGTGAACAAGAGAGGTAGTTATGAACCTTGGTCCTGGCCCATTAAGAGCCCGGTATGTAGGAAGGAGGACTTTAATGTCGGTTCTAGATGTAACAGGAAGTCAGAGCAGCAGAAACTGGAGAAATTGTTCCCTCCTTCTGGGTAATAGTCGAGCTGCAGAGTTCTAAATATGCCCAAGTTTCCCAGGACTCCTGTTAACGCCGATTGACTTTAATGAAGTTGGCTTGAAACGACAGTATGAATCCGTTTTTCAGCATCTAATATAATCATATTTTACTCATCAGGAGAAGTTTTTTAACACTGCAACCGGAAATTGCTTCCTAATTGTTGATCGGCTTTTGGAGCACATGTATCAACCTGTGGAGATCTATCTCTTATACGTCATATTTCACTTTAGTATTTCTTATTTTTCTCACTAGAGGGAGCTCGTTCACAAAAAATACTGTTTTTCACTTATAAGATCAGGGGGATCTTTTTCACCTATCAGGGGGATCGCCTGCGCAATGCAGGGTCATGGGGACTTTTCGGGGATGTACCCTCGCGATCGGTGACAACGGCATAGGTGTAGTTTTTGTTTGGTAAATGTTCGGGGTGACTGTAGAGTGTTCAGCCCTCAATCGGACAGTTAGCGGTTTGAACCCGGGATCGCCCCAGCTGTCTACATCTTGTGGGGTCCTTGAGCAAGACCCTGAACCTCACCGTGGTCCGCTTCCCTCTTGTGCCCCCTGCTCCTCAGGGATGGGTGGAATATCGAGAACTAATTTCACAATGTTGTACAGTCTATAACTTCAATCGATAATAAAGAGAATAGATTATTACTACATTATTAAAATAAAAGAAAATTGTATTTTTACTTTCACCCCTTCGATGAAACTTCTGAACCAGTCTAACCCACATGAAGACGAAGGAACCCCTCCAACATGACCGATGAAGGTATCATGGGAAGGTAAGAAGTCAAAAAACGTTATAGAGCCTTTAAAATACAGCAACAACATAAAAACCTCAAAACACACCATAGAGTTGGTCAAAGTGCTGCACAGCATTTAAGTTCTCGTAAAACAACAACAACAACACACATAGTAGGAAGAGAGAAAAAAAAGAGCAAATGTTTAATAAAGGCATAAAATCAGGTTAAGAAAAAACGAGACAGATAAAAACAGTTAGATCATAAAAACAGATCCAGTTAAAACGGGGTGAGCCGGAATGAAAAATCAACATGTGAAGGTGAAACAGGATTTGAACCTGAAACGGAGCCTGGAGGCACACCACAGGTCAAAGATACTGACTGAGAGGAAAGATTAGACAGAAGAGGATCCTTCAGGAAGAAATAACCTAAATTGTCAATTATTGATTACTGAAAAGAGTCTAAGTCACGGTAACCAGGTAAGTCAGGATAATTCTGCATTTTATTTTGTGATATCGAAATCTCATGATCCACTGTGTCAAACACAGCAGGTGGATCAGCCAAAACAATAAGACCTGAAACACCTCCATCTGTACCGATGAGGTCATTAACAAACAACAAACACGCTCATATTAGTCATTCATGACATTCAGGTTTAGGAGAGTTTCTCGCATGAGGCCTGAGAGGGAAAATAAAGTAATAGAATTTTTGATGCCACTTTATTTTATCTCTTGCCTTGTGACACACTTTCTAGCAAAGTCCAGGCCCGGTTGGCGCCTGCTGTTGAATGTGAAGGTCACTTCATTGTGTCGCTGAAGCAGCAGCGGCGTCTGTGTCAGCCCAGTTTAGCGCTCCTCGCTATGCGCCGCTCGGCAGGAATAGAATGGGGAGCCGGTCCTTTTTAATCCTGTTTTCCAACGATACCCTTTCCACTCAGTTGTCCCATTTCTGCAGCGTGGGCTCTAGGGGTAGACGCTCACCAGTGTTCCCTAACGTCCGGATTTAGCCAAGGCATTTTCAGTGCTTAGTCAGGCCGGGATCAGGCTAATCCAGTGCAGACCAGCAGCAGCCCGAAGCTATTATTACTGCAATTACCTCCAGTGCTGGAAATAAATGCAGCTTCCTAGATAGAATCTCTTCGAGCAGCGTGTGACGGTGTGACGGCGCGAGGTATCTGGTGAGGTGACAAAAGGAAGCCACACACAATCCGTCTGGATCTCGCAACAACATATTCATACCGAAAAGAAAATGTAAATCCAAAGGTTGCAAATCCAGAATATTATTTTATTATATATCTAATGGACACATTCGGAGAATTGCAGCTGGACGGTTTTTCACCGTGTCGGAATGACCCCATGTACCAAAGATGTAACTATAATAAACTAGACCTACGCTGTCGTCCCCCACAGCAATGGTTTGTCCCCGATCCAAAGAGTTGTACAAGAAATCCCCCTGATTGAATTTCTTAAATTACGCCCACAGTATTTTTGGTTAAAAAAAAAAAATAAATAAATGAAAATAATCCCCCTAGTGGGTCAAATCAAAACTTTTAGAGTCAAATATGATTTAAGATAGACATTCCGGAGTCAATTCATACACACCAAATTTCGGACTAAACAGGATTGACGATTAGAAAGTTATGTCTATTAAAGTAAAACACAACGTGTACAAGATGGAACTCCTCGAGTTGATTCATACGCACCAAATGTGAACCGGATTGGACAGTGCTTGAGAAATTATAAAGATTTCCCCTAGTTTCCGAAATATATACACGATTTTTCCCCAAATCAATCCAGTTCTTCCTCGCACATAAGTCTATGGAGGGAAAACATTTGAAAATGATCCATGCAATAGTTTTCGGAGTTATTATCTGGGAAACACTGTTTTTTTTTCAAAATAAAGGCTTCCCCTTATGAGAAAAATATGAAGCAATAGAGCAAAATATTACAAAATGTATAGAAAAATATACATTTCTACAGGATAGATCTCCTTGACTGGATTCATTTGCACCAAATTTAGACAGAATCGGACCAACGGTTGAGAAATGATGGCCCTAACACTAGAGATAAAACTCCCTCTAGTGGCTGAAATATACAACTGACCCTCCCAAAGTCAATCCAGTTCTTCCTCGCACTAAAGTCTATGGAGAGAAAATGTTTGAAAATGATCCATGCAATGGTTTCGGAGTTATTTTCTGGGAAACAGAATTTTTTTCAAAATAAAAGCTCCCCCTAGTGAGAAAAATATGAAGCAATAGAGCAAAATATCATTTCTACAGGATAGATCTCCTTGACTGGATTCATTTGCACGAAATTTAGACGAAATCGGACCAACGGTTGAGAAATGATGGCCCAAACACTTTTAAAATCCTTCTAGTAGCTGAAATATACAACTGACCCTCCCAAAATCAATCCAGTTCTTCCTCGCACTAAAGTCTCTGAGGGTTTTAAACTTGAAAATGGGAGGCGGACGATTCCTCAAAATGAAGACTATAATTAGCGCTGAAGTACGGCAGGTGTTCACATGTGCAGAGTTTGTTTCAGTGGTGGATTCACTTTCAGAGGAAACACAGAAAGAAAAAAAAAGGAAAGTACGCCGCCGAGCTCATCATGCATTCCTCAGCTTTTCCAAACCGGAGTCATTACATCATATTAAGGTCCGCTCAATCTGTTGCCTCCCCATCCTCGACACAGCGCGCCGATTCCTCCGTATACTTAACCACGATTGTCAATCTGGCCGTTTGCATAAACCTACGGCTCCATTAATCACATTTCCCTCAAATTAGCTGCTGGTTTTTCCAGTTTTAATTAACCGTGAAATTACAGAGCCGTCCACTTTGGAGATGACGTCTCATCTCCTGCTGTATTCTGCTCTCGCCCTGAATATATATCTGCTCATTATGAGGAAGAAAAACCTGTGTGTGTGTGTACGTGTGTGCGTGTGTGTGTGTATGTGTGTGTGCGTGCGTGTGTTTGTGTGTTTATGTGTGGTTGTGTGAATGTGTGCGTGTGTATATGTTAGTTTGTGTGTGTTTGTATGTGTGTGGGTGTGTCTTTGTGTTTGTGTGTGTGTGTGTGTGTGAGTGTTTGTGTGTTTATGTGTGATTGGATGTGTTTGTATGTATGTTTCTGTGTGTGTGCTCTAAGAGTTACTGAAAGCCAAGGGCAGAAGGAGGGTGTGTGTGTGTGTGTGTGTGTGTGTGTGAGTGTGCAGTATTCTCCAGATATCACATACTCTGGGAGGAAGAGGAGGCTTTGGCCTTCGCCTGATCCACACTAGGGTCGTCAATAATGGTTATTTTAATATTTATTAATCCAACAATTGTTTTTTTCTAAACTGATTAATCCCCCCCCCCAAAAAATGCATGAACTTAGCGAATAAGATCATCATAAGATAATTTTTTTCAGAAAAAGTCCCACCGGGCAAAAATCTTTGAAAATCATTTCATCCCTCTTTGTAAGGCAGGAACTCAAACCCGTCTCCACCGGCATGAAGCCTCCAGACGGTTTCACGACCTGGTGGCAGATATTCCACCAGAGCAGAGATGTTCTGGAAACCCTCGACGACCGGAAGCTTATTAAAAGTCAGTCCGAACCGAAAGGCTCTTCTTTTTTCTGCTCTGACCTTGTAATACCGGTGAGTAAACTCTCTCTGCAGAGACCGATGTCTGAACAGAGCGATGAAGCCGATGACGAGGCTGTCAGAACCATCCGCCGCAGACGTAATAAATCAAACTCCTTTCACCCTTCACTCTCGGCTCGGAGAGAAAAGAGGGATTCCACGCCGAGAGAGGACTACGGTAAAACCTACCGGAACACGTTCGTCACACCTGAGCCGGGATTCGGCCTTGATTACAAATGATTTCCACAGGTAATACAAAGAAAATAATTTGCTCAGAAAAGAGACGGAGGAGTTTGTCGCTCGCCTCAAAGGAGTCATAATAATAAAGTCGTGAGATTTTTCGACTGGAGCTCTTTGTCGCGGCGGCGGATGAAAGCCGCCATTTATTCAATTATCTTTTTCCGGAATTATGATGTCTAATGGAAATGTGTTTACAGTGATTGAGTTTAGAAACGGTTGGCACATTTCCACGTCCTCCCTCTGTACTTGAAGCCAACAAATCCTGGATATGAGCTCCGCAATGTTGTGCAGGGGGGGGGGGGTCTGAACCCGCCAAAGTCCATCACGAGCAGAACTCAGCCGTCACTCGCGATTATTTCATGGCATCCGATTCAGTCGGCTCACTCAGAGAACTCAGGCCTGTGCCAATGCAGCTCTGTTTCCCCATTGCACCTGAAGGCAACATCCCCATAATCGTTTAACCCACATTAAATGAATCAGTCAGATTTTGGCGCTTTGTTATAATTGTACAACTAACTGAAACAGTTCGATCTCAGTTTAAATCTCTAGCCTGATTACGTTTTGTCTCGCCGTGGTACTTTTTCCGTAACGACCGCCAGAATTGATCCGAGGTCAACGGCACGTGGTTTCAGTACCAACCCATGCACTTTTATTCTTCCTTCGTGTTAACGCGATTAATTCAAAAACTTTTTCATGGATTATCAAATTTTTCGCTTGTAGACTTCAGTGCGAGGAAGAACTGGACTGGATTAAAGAGGTCAGTTAAGTATTTTCCGCCACTAGATGGAGCTTTAGCTCCAAAATCCCCAATGCAACATTTACCAAATGCTATCGGCTCAAGGATCTGCAGGGATGTGGAGGAGTTCGGGAAGTGGAGTTGCCCACATAGAAGCGGCACGAAGAAAGTAGGCCTACGCTGTCGTCCAAGGCAGCGAGGGTTTATCCCCGAAAGCTCCCACGCCCCTGCGTTGCACAAGCAATTCCACGATTGAACTCCTCAAATTAAATGTGATTCTCCAACCTAGTGAGTGAAATCTTAACTATTACAGTAAAATATGACAAAAATACAAATTTGGTCTCATAGAGGTGGTTCATAGGAAGTAAATCTGGATTAAACCAGACCAGTGGTTAGGAGGTTGTGTCTGGAAGAACAGTGTTTTCATAAAAGAGTAAAATATGAACCATGAGTGTAGTAAATGATACATACACGATGGATCTCCTCCATCTATCGATGCATAAACTTTCATCTCTCTTACTTTCTCTTACTCTTACTTTCTAAAGTAAGAGTTATAAAAAATACTATCAGTCAGTAAAAGAGAAATAGAATATAAACATAAGCGTAAATGTAAAAATAAGTGAATTTTTAAATGCGAACCATTGTGTACAACAAATAACACTGATCTTTCCCAAAATCAATCCAGTTCTTCCTCACACTAAGGTCCATGGGGGTAAAAAAAAATCTGAGAATGATCCGGGAAAATATTTTTTGGAGTTATCGCATTAACACGATGGATCTGCTTCCATAACATCCCCAACCTTTCGGGGATATGATGATGATGATGATGATGATGATGATGAAGGTCTGTCAGTGTGATGCTGGATAGATGTGATCAGCTGATGAACACAGCTGATTAGTCAGCTGACACCCCAGATGGGAAGCTGCTCATCTCCTCTCTAGAGCTTCATTTCACGGAGGCGTGCGGAGATCCTGAACGCCACCTGAACCTCCGCCTTTGAGTGTCCGTCCTGCTGATGGGTTGAAGTTGTTTGTATTTTGATCATAAAAAAAAACTGTTAAAACAGATGAGATCTGATTGGATTAACGGTGTTTTAGAGAAACAAAAGGCGGGATGTCAGCGTTTATGCCGGCGCATCATTAAGAGCAGAAAACACAAAACAAAGTCAGCTGTTAGAAGTGTTTTCTATCATGACGGTGGATAGAAAACACTTCTAACAGCAGTTTGTCTCAAGCTGAGACAATTCAGCTGAAAAGACACGCACACACATCTATCCACCCTCAGCGCCGCCGCCGTTCGCTGATTATATCTGGTAGGGAGACCCCGGTGGAGAAACAGACATCTGAACGAGGTCATGGAGGTCGCTTGCCTTCGCTCTGAACACCAGCCCCTCCTTGTTGGGGGGCTCATTTCCCTGCTTCCCTCTCACGTCTGGGCAGAGGCGGTAGAATCCATCTCTCTCTCTATCCACGCATGATGTGTCACCTTGTGTTCGCTACAGTCTCCCAGAATAATGGCGTTGGGTGCAGCTCGCACAGATGGAAGCTCAGAGAGCGGTCCGCGATCGGCCCCGCAATCACTCCCTTACACTCAACTCCATTTACATCCCCACGGGATCCCAACACTCTGAGGGGGGGGGAACGCTGAAAAAAGAGAAACAACTCTGTCGTCCATTTATAATTGGGACGGTTTTTGCATTTTGTGCACAGCGCTAGACTTCAATAAAACGTCTTTAAAATGGTATATGTCGCAATCAAAGGTTGTCTTATGTCTATATTTCTCCCCCTAGTGGACATAGGTGGAATTTTGCAACCAAAATCCGTCTGTCGGCTCAAATCACATTTTTGTCGCATTTGGTTCCATTGGTTGTCCAACTGTTCCAGATGGAGAGTCTGTGTAGAATAACATGAACTCTGTGGAACTTCCATCAAATTAGATGCATTAGTACCCCCACAGGCCATAGTACGGGGAAGAACTGGATTGATTTTGGGAATGGTCATCTCCACCGTAAGGGGAAGAAATATCTTCAAAGTTTTTCAAGCTATAATTTCTCAGGCCTTGATCGGATTTATTCCAAATTTGTATATTATTATGGATTATAATGGATGGATGGACAGACGGATGGATGGATGGACAGACGGATGGATGGATGGATGGACAGACGGATGGATGGATGGATGGACGGATGGATGGATCTGCAGACGGATGGATGGATGGATGGATGGACAGACGGATGGATGGATGGACAGACGGATGGATAGATGGATGGATGGACAGACGGATGGATGGATGGACAGACGGATGGATGGATGGTAAGATGGGCGGATGGATGGATGGACGGATGGATGGATCTACAGACGGATGGATGAATGGATGGATGAATGGATGGATGGATGGATGGACAGATGGACGGACGGATGGATGGATGGATGGACAGATGGATGGATGGATGGATGGATGGATTTCACATTTTGGTTAGTGAATATATTTTTCATTAAGGTTAAATTAATTATTACAGTTTGTAGAGAATCAAAAGATTGATTTCAGAAACATAATTGATTTTACTTGAGGAAAATGTCACAAAATGTCATTAATTTTATTAATTTATTGTGAAATAAAAACTATCCTTCCCTAGAATTGTAGATATTAAATTTCTACAAAGTGAAACATAGTTTTTATCTGAGTAGAAAATGCTGTAGGGCCTTTGTAACAATTATTTCTTCTTCTTACTTTGTGTGAACGCGATTTTTCTGTCTTTAGTTTAACTTTACTTTAACTTTGTTAACTTTGACTAATAGAGACTCAACATTTGCGATAATTTCACCACTTTTATTAAGTTTAGTTCCGAGTAACCAGCGTCAGCTGAGCCTCCTTCATCACGCACTCATCACCTGAGCGATGATGTCATGTTGAAGTTCTGAGTTCTGTCACTGATCCGGTCAAACCCGTGTGTTTTGTTTTCAGGGCGGCGACGAGGGCGACGTGGACAAGAACAAGTGCTGCACGCTGTGCAACATGTCCTTCACCTCGGCCGTGGTGGCACAGTCACACTACCAGGGTAAAATCCACGCCAAGAGGCTAAAGCTGCTGCTGGGGGAGCAGCCCGCCATCACAGCCAAAGGTAGGGGGTCCCCCCCCGTTAAAAATGCATCCTGAGGAGATTCATTATTGAGGGTCGGGAAGGAACATCGTGCGATGATGGCTGGTGTTGATGTTCTGCTCGCCACAAGTGGAGCAGAAACCTCGAATCTGGCTTTAAATAATATACCTATCATCTCCGCACGTCTCTGTAGAACGTCTGTAGAGTAGGTTATACAGTATATACATATGTATATATATGTATATATATGTGTATATATATGAGTGTGTAAGTGCTCTGTCTTCGTTCACTGCTCATGAATATCACACTAATATACCGGCCCAGCTGGACTCTCTACAGACCAGATCGTCTCCTGGGATTCTGCGTTAGCGTTTACGTCGTCCGCTTCTGCTTCGTTCAGTCTGGAGCTGCACACCCCTCCCAAAAATAATATCCCGACTCCAAGCTACTCCTCAGAAAAGAAAACCGTCCGCAAACTTTAATCTCCTGCCTCTGTTGTACCAGAACTTTACTCCGCCCATCCTTCATGGACCGCTCCGCTGGCGGTATCGACATGGTATCATTAATAAAAGAACGACGTCATAATAACTGAGCCGAAGAAGAAGAATCTCCGAGCGACGTTTTGCGATCACTCTGAGATTATTGCGGTTCTTCGAGGCCCGGCGATCTCCAGTCAGTGGAATGTGTTTGGGTTTAGGCTAACTTTAATTATCTGCAGGGTTTTTTTGGGGGGGGTCACAAATCTCACGGATTCGACTCACTGAATCAAGAACGCCGTTTAAAAGGACGCAATCGGTCCTAAATGGATCTTTTTAAGGCCGCATTCACTCGCTTGAACGCGATCCAGAGATGACTTCCTCTTCCTCCTCCTCCTCCTCCTCTTCTTCCTCACCTTTAGCCCCGTGCCGGGTCGTAGTTCCTGGACTCCAGCCCTCGCGTCTCATGTGATGTTAGAACTTCTCCGATGTTTGCTGCCTGCCTTCCAGAAGGGGGGGGCAAACTTTGGGCACAAATTCTTAACTTTGGGGAGCAAATGAAGTTTTTTCAAGCCTTAAATGACTAAAACCGAGGGGAATCGCTCAAGCATCGTAGGAAAACAAATTAGTTCTTTCATTTAAAGGGGAACTATGTTAAAGGACAAATTAAGGATTAAAGAGAAAAAGCTCAGCAAACTTTTAACTTCCTGCATGTTTCCAGAGATTAAACTGACCCTCCAGGATATGAAGAAAGACAAACGGCATAAATCAGAGGTTTTTATGTAGATTACAGTAAAATAGTCTGTTAAGGTTCAAAATGTTTATTGTTTTTTTTATTATAGGTTTTATAGGAATGTAAAACTAAAATACACAGCTGGTTAAAAACAGACCCAAATGTTTCCTCTCCGGTCCGACGGCAGAAACCGGTTATTCTCCGAAGGCTCCGCCTCCTTCGGGCGTAAATTCCTAACTTTTTGTCCAATTAAGTCCAAATTTATTGCATCTGAATTCACTTGAAGAAGCCTATTATTAATTAACCATATTTTACTCTAGTAGTTTGTGTTTTTACTCACTAGACTCAGTTCGTTTTTAACGAATAATAGTGGGGACAAGCATCAAATTTAACTTTAGGAGTGAAATCGGGGGGCATTGCTGGTGCAGCGAAGGGGACTGGGGTGTTTTTGGGGACATACCCTTGCTGTCTGGGACGACGAGTAGGCCTACTTGTTTATTAGTGATTTATAATCTAATAATCTAATTACAACCTAATAATAAAGCATTTATGAATGGATTTTAAGGGTAGTTCTTAATGACCATCCCATTTTCTCCCCGCTCTCTTACTCGTTGTTATAAGTGGCCAAACTAAGATCGCAAACCTGACACAACTTTATTTATTTCACTCACATAAACAACGCTGGTTCTATTATAGCGAGAAAATGGCGCCAGCAGCTGGTTTGTATCAGGTGTGCGTCCGACTGTCTTTCCTCAGTCTCCGCCTGTCCGGCTCAATTTCTGGGAGAGTAATGAGTGAGGATGATGAGGGAAACATGGGAAACTTTAGGTTCTCAAACGGCTCTGCAGCCGAACACTTGAGTGCACACTGAGTGGATGAGAATAAATTAGCGCCGATCCTCGTTTGTTTACCGCCGCTTATAGGCCTCAGTTGATCAAGTCATTAACATTTCACACGTCAATACTTCACAGCTTTGTTTTTTCCTCTGTGCCCTCACATATCCTTCACCCCGACTTTTTCGGGAAGAATCTGCTGAGCGGCGGCCCAACGCTTAAAATGAACGGCGTTATCCACGACGGGGACGTCGTGGATTCGTCGGCGCGTAGATCCTTCGTGTTAACACGGTCAACGCTCCAAACCGTTTCATGCATCATTTTCATAGATCCCCCATAGATCTTAGAGTGAGGAAGAACTGGATTGATTCGGAGAAAGCTCAGTTGCATATTTCCACCACTAGGGGGAACTTTATCTCCAAAATCATAGTTTTTGAGCCACAAAGTCTCAACCGTTGGTCCAATGAGTCAAAGCTTTTTACACATAAATCGACTGAAGGCGATTTTACTTCTCTGTCCCACATTTGACTCTAGCAGTTCGTATTTTACTCGGCGCTGTTTGCAGAAAAAAAAACGCTCTTTTTCGGACGTAACTTCCGA
This sequence comes from Lophius piscatorius, assembly GCA_009660295.1. Lineage (NCBI taxonomy): Eukaryota > Metazoa > Chordata > Actinopteri > Lophiiformes > Lophiidae > Lophius > Lophius piscatorius. The sequence continues at coordinate 35,224 of VRLP01004085.1, forward strand.
TTTTGTCTTCTTCTTTTTTTTTGCCAGATTTGGTCGTTACTCCAGCTGAGAATGTCGTGTTTTCGCCTTTAGTCCATTTGTTTGTTTGTTTGTTTGTTTGTTTGTTTGTCGGTATGATTATGCAGAAATTACTGGATGAATTTCCATGAAACACGATCGACGGACGGTACCATGACTAATGACATCACTAATGGATCCAAGATCTTTCTTTTTATAATTTTCCTTAGAATTGCATGACAAGAACATTTTCGAGGTCTCCCCCTTATTTACCAAGAAATACATCCATAAAGTGAAATGAGGATGGAAAATAAATCTCAAATATTCTGCTGCATCCAAACCAGAACTTGCGGAGGCTGGTCTTTGTTTAGCTGCTGTGAGCGGACGGACGCGTGGAACAGTGTTTAGACTCGCTGGAGTTGGACCCAGCTTGGATAAGACTAAATTTAATGAGATGATTTTCATAAAATTTGGAGGTTGGTGCATAAAAACACCGGTTCCGGTGTTGGTGCTTATTCTGCTCTCGTTTTGATGCATCGGGAAAAATAATATCGAGCGCCTCTCTGTCCGTGAAAAGTCAGAAAAAGTTCAGCTCGACCCCCGGGGGTCTCCCGTTCTGGTTCTGAAGCCGCTTCCACTTTCTTCGATTGTTCTTCCCCGGCTGTGTTTGTGGAAGGATGTGAGGATCTGACAGAATCTGTGCTTCTTTTTTCTTTTTTTTTAATCCATCTGCAGATGCTGAGATGAATTTACGGAAATATAAGACTTGATTTTTTACTTTTTTTCAATGGAGTCATACCTGTGACGAAGAGTGCGGCGTTGACCTCGAGAGAGTTCTGTTCCATGTTTTTCCTCGCGGGACACAATCAGACCAGTAGTGTAGTTTATTATCGGACCACAAACTGAGAGAGAGTTTGGACGGCAGGTCTAGAGACTCTTCTCTTTGGCTCTCCAGTAGCCACGACTCCGGTCCGATGAAGCAGAGCTCAGGCGACGCCCTTCGGCTTCCTGCTGTCATTGCCACATGTCAGTGAGAGCCACGGCCATTAAGCATGCAATCTGGACCCACTGGGTCAGAACCGAGGCCGCTCCACGCAGAGGAAGTGGCACAGCCATCAATCGTGTTGACACCCAGCAAACTACAGGGACGCCTCCCCCTCGTCATCATCAATTCTCCCTCTTGCCTTTTTAGCACAACCTATGACTTTTAATTAACATTGCTGTTACCATTTTTTTTTTTGCCAATACTTTTTATTATACTTTTATAATATATATAATGATATGTAATAATATAAATTTACTTATTTATTATTTTATTTTTTTAATTGATGCTTTTATCTGCTTTCACCTTGCAGCACTTTGAGATTTGATCCAAATGTAAAATAAAATGTATTATTATTATTATTATTATTATTATTATTATTATTATTATTATTATTATTATTATTGTTTCTATCCCTTTTTTTTTCTTTTCTTTTTTATAAGCCAGTTAACAACATATTGTCTGGGATGTTTCATTTCTAATAATTATTGAAGGTTAAAAGTAACAGAAATTACAAAAACAAAGTCTAAAATAAAAAGCGTAATAATAAATGAATAATTAAAATAATAATAACATTTCCATTGATAACAGCTGTGATTAATAAGAATCTGTATAAGCATTAATTGTTTTCATTAAGTAATTTGAATTATTTAGAATTATTTAAACTTTTTTTTTAAAACGATTTTATTATGTATCATACTTCCTTGTAAATATATATTAATGAAGTGATCAATTGATTAATGAAATAAATATAATCTCTTTTTTTTAAATAATTATTTTTGAAATATTTAGATTTTTTTCTATCATATATTATATTTTTATTTTAAAGAAATTAAAATTAAAACCTGAAATAAATTTTTTTTTTTAAATATATATATATATATTTAAAAAAAAAAGAAATATTTATGATTTACTTTCTTGGATTCTTGACACTTTTGGACCGTTTACACAAAGTTACACCCGGTTACCGTCACCAATAAACCAAAGAAGAATAAAGAAGGTAAAATCGAGGGAGAGGAAGACTCCGGGTATTTGATAGTGATGCAGTCTGACCACGAAAATCAAGAAATCAAAAGTCACTGGGCATCTGAAGCTCAGGAGGCAGAACCGTTGTCGGCCTCACACCAGAATGTCGGGGTCCGATCCCCAGTCCCCGAGCTTTTCAGGTCAAAGTGTCCCTGAGTAAGATCCTGAACCCCAGGTTTCTCCTGATGGTTCCTCCAATCGATGCATGATTCGAATTGTGTAAATGTTTATCGCTCCCCATGAGCCGTTTGCAGCATTTTAGCTATTTTGTAGGTCTCACCCTCTTCCTTACTAACATTTAAATCGGACCGAGGTTTAGTCCGTCAATAAAAGATGGAGCTGCTGCCCTCTGAGCGACCCGTTCTCCAGTTGAAACAGAGTGATGTAAGCTTTCGCACCGCGCTCCTTCGCTCCTCTGAAACGCTCTTTTAAAGCGGCGCCAGCGTTCAGACACCCAGATCTGTCACAAATGGAAAATGTCAGGAGGATAAATCCGGGGCACTGGGAGGCCCGGTTTATTGATTTCTACATGGAACAGCAGCAAACTGGCCCAGTTCTGCTGTCCATCCGTCCGCCTCGCTATCTCTGTTGTCATCACCGGATCTCCATTCAGAACCCACGGTCCATATTTCAAAAACACGCCGCCATCATTCTGAAACCCTGGTGTTGAGAAAAGCCCTTCGTAAGCCGTTGTTCTGGATTTCAAATGAACCTTCTGAACGTGGAAGAATTCCCTCTGACAGCTGGGATGAGTGTTTAATGCTGCAGCCGCGAGCTTCGTCCTGGGCGGTCGGATCGGACCTCACGAGTTTTTCAAACAACGGACCTCTGCTCCTTGACACCCTTGTGTTCACGCACTCGCGTTCCTGTGAATATGCGGGTATAATATTCCTGCTCTCCGTGTGTTTGAGAGCTTAGGTGGGCTGAGAGAGGAGGTGTTATCTCTCTCATTAGTTTTTATATAATCACACTCACATGTATTTTCACATTCCTTTCTCTGAGCAGCGTTTCAACATCCTGGCTCTTTTCCAGTCGTCTATTCCGCCTCGAGCCCAGTAGCTGCCGTGAATGTCGCTCCCTTCAACATCTGCAGCCTAATGCGGGGATGTACGTGATTTCCCCTGCACTGATGTGGCGGGAGGCGATTTGTGGGATGCTAAAATGCTCTTTTATCATGGCCGCCGTTCTCTCCCCTCACATTTAGCCGAGTTTATTGCCTGATGACTTCACGGATCTCATTCAGTGAACAGATGAGCAACAGTTAAAGACTATAGATCATAGCGGCAATGTTTGAAGAAGCACAGTCATTTTGTGCCACCCCATTATTGTTCCCCGCTGATGAAATGGGCTGCCTCAGCACTAGAACCATTTTACATTTTCATACATTTGCAGTGCAGCGATTTGTTGACGTTCTGCTGCAGCCGAGTTCGTAGATCCTAGAGACGCCGGAGCAGCCAGAAGTGAATGAGTATGAAAAGAATATTTTATCATCGTTAGACTTGGCGGTGCTGGAGAGAAGGAAGGTAGATTTATCGTGTGTCCAAGAGACCAAGTGGAAAGGCAGCAAGGCTAGAAGTATCGGAAGAGGGTACAAACACACCACAAAAAATCGTGGTGTGGATGGGAGGAGAAATAGGGGTAGGCGGGATCCTGAAGGAAGAGTATGTGAAGAGTGTTCTGGAGGTGAAGAGTGTGTCTGGAAGAGTGATGAGTATGAAGATAGAAATTGAAGGTGTAATGATGAATGTTGTAAGCGCTGAAGAAGAGGCGGTGGACTGGGAGAAACAAAAGAATAAAATCATGGATTAGACATAGGAAGGAAGGATGTGTGTATATATGCATGCATGGATGGATGGATGATGGATGGATGATGCATGGATGGATGATGGATGCATGCATGGATGGATGGATGATGGATGGATGGATGGATGGATGCATGGATGGATGGAAGATGGATGAACGGATAGATGGATGTATCGATGAATGGATTATGGATGGATATATGGATGGCTGATGGATTCATGGATGGATGGATGGGTGCTTGGATGGATGGATGGTTGGATGGTTAGATGGTTGGATGGATGGTTGGATGGATGGATGTATAGATGGATACATGGATGATTGGATGTATGGGGGGATGGATGGTTGGATGGATGGATGGATGGATGGATGGATGGATGGATGGATGAGTGATGGAAGGACGTCATTTGGTCGTTTCCTGCAGTGGCGCTCTATCTGAGAGGGTTCAGATATTAGCAGACCATCAAAAGAAAATCAGTCAGAGAAGATTAGAGTTGACACCAAAGAAGAGATCCAGGATCGGCCATAACAATATGACCACATACTTTGTTATCTCATTAAAATGGCATCTGTAAGCTAGTGGAATAAATCGGGCAACAAGTCAACTTTTTTGTCGTCAGATTTAATGTGTTGGACGCAGGAAAAATGGTCGAGGAAAAAGTTGGACTTTGACTTTGACAGATTCTAGAACTGCAGGTCTTGTCGGTTGATGAGTGTGGGGAGGGAATGAAGACTTGTCAATGTTGTCAGACAGAGAGAGGAGCTTCAGTCGGGAAAAAGTTCACGCCGGCTCCAACAGGTCTGAAAGGTGTCTGATGGAGAAAAATATCGTCTTCTGATCATTGGTGGGAAAGATCTTTGTTCCAGATATAACAGAACACCTTCAGAGGTCCGGTGGAGCCCACGCCTCGATGGCAGCAAGAGTGGGACCTGCACAACATTAGACAGGTGGTTATAAGGTGGTTATGGCAGTTCATAATAGAGACAAACTGGTTGGTCTGCTTTTGTAACGGGAGGCTCCAGTGTTACACAATTTACTGCTTCGCTTAAGAAAGACAGCAAAAAGTCAAAGAAGCAGAATTCTTCACCTCCGAGAAGAGTGTGCGTCTTCTCAGAGGTGTTAGAGACCTTCCCTCAGAGTTGGTGTTTAATTATTCAATTTTCTCTGGGGCTGAACAATTAACACCAATTTTAATCTTGATTTCTGCTTCCCACAATTAAATGTCGGTGATGGAGAGATTTCCACATCCACCCATACGGCGCCCTGCAGAAAAGGGCGCCCTGCAGAAAAGGGCGCCCTGCAGAAAAGGGCGCCCTGCAGAAAAGGGCGCCCTGCAGAAAAGGGCGCCCTGCAGTTGCAGCTGCATCCCGTAGCGTGCTGCCAAACATCTCCTGGATTCAGTCCAGACGTCAAATTCGCCTTCAGAGGATCTCAGATAGACAACAGATGAAATGAAAACTAAATACGTGGAGGAGACGGAGGCAAAGATCTCGTCCCTCAAAGCCTATCATCGTCCGCTGTTCGGAGGAGTCTCAGATTCAGGGCCAAGTGATGTTAACAAAGAAGAAATGATGTTCAAAGAGAGTTTTAGAGTTGTTTCTGCACCGCAACCATCATGAAGGCCCGGAATAAAGTGAATCATCCATCATCAACTCTGATAACGGCTACCAGTCACCTCCATCCTCCCCCGTCGCAGAGTCACGCCCACATCCCCCATGACATCACCTTCATCCAGAGATATGATTTTATTCTTGTAAACACTATTAATAAGGAAATTAAGTGATGCTTATTTTCCAGTCCTGTTATATATTTCTAGGTTCATCTGTTTGAGTTGGAACTCTGAGGCGGGGAACATTGACTTCCTGTTTCACTGGGGTATAAATATGAGGTGAAGACGAGGGAACGCAGCAATGATGAGCCAAGGGAAGTTTTAGAGCTGCAGGAATCCGGCAGTGGAGACAAGAAAATCTCTCATTAGTTAAAAACATCAGTTTCAACAGTTCAAATCAATAATCAAGAAATTGAATGGGACCTGAGATGTTAAAAGTATGCATGGAAGAGGACGTGTCTGCAAACTGACCCCACACACTTCGAGGAGGGGTGGCTGAACCGGCTAAAGACTCTCCAAGGCTTACAGCTAGAGAGGTCAAAGGTCAGTTGAATCTTGAGGTCAGAAAGTCTCCCTAACCACCATCAGATGGCACCGACAGCAACACCAGCTGTTTGGTCGGGTAGCGAGAAAATAGCCTCTGCTGTGGTCCACACACATGATAACGCTGCTACAAGCTAACGCTGCTACGGTTTGACAAACGCCACTGGGACTTTCACTGGAACAAGTCATGATCCAAAAAAGAAAGGGATATCGAAAAGCACCTCATATCCACTGTGAAGTATGACGGTGGATCTTTGCTGCTGTTAATAATAGGCGATGATAATAATAACAACACAGAGGGAATCAAGCAGTATAATAACCCGTTTGCGGCGCATATGGGTTCTTGCGAGAACAAAAAAAATTCTGATGTGTCCCGGGGTGAAATTGACTTTGACCAATCCGGCCCGGATGAACCTCTGGGTTTCCCCCACCTGCGTCCTGTTTCCCATTTTGCAAAGACAAATAGTCTGCGGCCCCGGTTCATCTTTTCAGGACCTGAGTCTCACCTGTTTGTTTTTCCATCGTCGGCACCGTTGGCAGAGATTCCTCCTCGGAGACGAAGCGAAAACGGGAGAATTTATTTCCCGTCCCGGGTGGCGCTGACAGGGTTTGTGGGAGAGATCGGGGAGCGGAAACCCAAAAAAGGGAGAAGGGGGTCAGAACCCATCTTCCCACAGATGCTCAATCCTCTCAGATTTTTAATACTGTTCAGTCAGACTGAACAAATGAATCAGAACGGGTTCGTTTTTGCGCCGAGAGCCGACGAAGCCGACGCCGTATCTTCAAAGAACAGCAGAGGAATCTGCAGCGTCCAAACTTCTCTCCCTTTTTTTTTTTTTTTCCCCTTGGAACCCCCTTTTCAGTAAAGCCTCGACGTCGCCCTGCAGTTACAGTAAATAAATTTGCATTAATGCAAAAATAAGGCTGCTTATGTAAAGCTGCCTTTCCAAATGTAAGCTTTTCATCTAACAAGAGCGGCGCCTTTTTCCCCGGAGACAAACGCTAAGTCATTTGAATATGACAAATTACTGCCGTAGAAATCGTCTTTGGGGCCGGAAATCATCGTTCTCTCTTTCAGCTATTCCTATTTAATGTAGTCGCAGCGCTGCCTCGTGAAATTATCTCTTTTTTATCCACGTATCAGGACATTTTTGGGTTTTTTTGATCTGGTTTAGCGGAAGAGAGTTGACATTTTAGCCTTTTCTTATAAGACGCTTATTTCAGATTAGAGTTATATGATTAGCATCTGATGAAAAAAACAGTTTCCGATGAAGTCAACTCGAGCAAAACGTCCAGACCCACGACATTTTCCGCTATTGCATTGTTAGCATTGAACCATGTCCACACTGCAAAAAAAAAAGGAATTGTTGGATGATTTCAAAAAAATTACTTCAACCGGTAACGCTCTATTAAATGAAGTATTCAAAACTGAAAAGGATGAAGTTGGACTGAAAATGTAATTTATTTTAGGTTATTAGCTGAGGTAATTTTTTCTTTAAGTTCATAAGCAGTTTTCATTTTTACAGTGCATTACGATGAAAAGTAAAAAAAAAAAAAAATCCAGTTTGTGAAAAACTATTTTTTACACTCTTACCTTCAAAAAACCTAAAATATGTAACAGTAAATACCTTCCTTTCTTTTTTTTTTTATCATTGATGGATGATTCTGACGTTATTTTATGTATATTGTGAAAAGAGAATTGTTCGATGAACTCAAATTACTTCAACAACATACAATGAAGTATTTACAACTTAAATGAATTACGTTAATAATTAATGTAACCGAGGTTACTCATTTCTTTGACGTCGTCAACAAATTTCTCTGTACAGTTCATGATTATACCACAAAAAAAAAAAAGGTAATTGTTTGCGATTTTTAAAAAAAAGGAAAAAAGAAAAAAGAGTCGGGTCTCGACTCCATCGCCGTACGTCAGCGCCTTCTTTTCTCGCGGCGCCTGTGAGATGTAAAGTATCCAGAGCACGCCTCGACCCATTAAAACCATCTTCTTCTTCTTTATATAATCCCAACCAACAGGCAGAAACCTTCACCCTCACATCCAGTCCGACAGCAGAGGGCTTATCGGGCCAACAAAGCGCTGCAGCGTGTCCTCTGACATCATCATGAAATGTGGCGTCTCTGCTGTCTCCTCAACTTGACGATGACAAATCCAGACCAATCCGGCCCGGATGAATCATTTCCTCGTCCCGGTTGATGATTTTCCCCCCAAAAATGTTCTCCTAACCCAAAATCGTGACGCCTCAGTAGAAACGCTGCAGAGAGGTTTTTTTTCTCGGAGCTTCCTGCCCTAAAAGTCATGAAATCATGACTGCGTGCCTGAAATAAGAACATTTTCACTCGCCGGTTCTTCAAGCAAGACGCCAGACCTCCTCGCCGAGATTCGAGTGTCCTTCAAGCAGCAGGTGCCGCGCAAAGTCAACGCCATCTGCCGCTCGGTGACGGCGAGGAGCCCCGCCTTCTGCCGCGAGCTGAACCCCTCCATCACCGCGCAGAGGGACGTTGAACGGTCCGGCTCTAATGATGCACTAAATAGGGAAGAGGAGGTTTTAATTTCCTTATGTGCCCGCTGGGTAATCTATGAGACTTCAGGGCCGCCCTGCAAAAACAGGGCCGGTTATCAACGAGCCGCCGCCTCAGAGTCCTAAATACTCCAATTCGCCGACAGCATAGATCTCCTCGGCGATTCATAGGCACCAAATTTGGACTTAATGGGACCAACAGTTGGAAAAATTATAGCCTGAAAACCTTTGGATCTAAAACTCCCCCTAGTGTTCTAAATAAATAACCGACCGTTCTTAAACTCCATCCAAAACTTCCTCGCACCAAAGTCGGTGTAAAATATGAAAATGATCTGTGAAATGGTTTTTGATTGATCGGGCTGACGTGATGGATTTGGCCGGCGGCGACGATTCCATAATGTTTCCGAACTTTGCCGTCTAACTTCATTATCGGGTCACTTTGGGATCCGATCTTAGATTCATTAGAAATAGTTAGGTTGAGTGAATATGGACTGTTTGAGATTATTAATGAGCCACATTTCCTTTGAAGAGTTCAATCAGTGGAATTGCTTATATATTCTAAAGCCTAGTTTGGTCTATAATGCTATAAGTCAAACCTTTCGTTATCTTACTTGCCCTGGGCGACCTTCGCCCCCGACCATTTTCAAGTCGACATAGAGCAGATGGAGGAAAGGCCAAGTTGTATCCCCCCCAAGCAGACTGCATGGACCCCAGCAGTTTCTCTCAATGGTTTCACGAGTCGGGTCTTCATGTTTGCTTTCTTAGATGACAAACTTTCACATTTTTAGAGCCTCTAAAGTCGTTGTTTCAGTTTCCCAGCTCACGGCGTTCACCAGCCTCATGTTCCTATGTGATTCCGACATATTCTTTACGCTTCCGGGATGTATAACGTTCCTGTTCAAATAAATAGTTTTCTGCCCCTGCATTGTCATTTCTGCATAAAGCGTGGTTGTATTTTGCGGCAAAGTCTAAAGCAAAGCCGTTATAGTTGCCTCCCTTTTATTTTCTGTCTCCACTAAGAATGAGATTTTCAGCTCCCTTGAGATTCTCCAGCCTCTAACTTCTCTTCCACTTCCTGTCAGAGCTGTAGGTGATACTGTAAAGATGTGTTATCCGGTTGTGTCCCGTATGCCAGAGTGGTGCAAACAGCTTTTAGCTCAGCATTAAGTAGATGTCAAGAGACCAACTGAGGCTTTCTTACAGACTATCAAAGGCGCAGGTGTCTCACCTGCTGCAGGTGATCCTCCAGTCTGACACTCAGTGGGTAGAAAGGCTAAAAGAAATGGAGTCTGAGTCTTCAGACTCGGGCTTCTGTTCAAATGCACAGATTACAGGGATTCTTTATTAATTCTGACAGTTTACATCGGCCCATTAGCTGCAGAGGTCGTCCTGCGACCACAATGTCACAGATCGGAGCCCTCCGCGACGGCCTGCTGCTGCCTGCTTGTAAAACATGCGAGTGCGACGTAAAACTCTGCCTCACAGAAGGCTGAGCTCACAGAAAGCAAACTGCTGACGCTTACGGCTCCAGAGTTGCCTCTTTGAAACGGTGACCTGTGTAATGGAACATAATGGGACAACACCAAATGTTGACTCAGGGTGGTCCGGGATTTCGGAGTGTTAGAACCGATGAAGCAGATATGGCCGTTTTGTGTCGGGGTGCGCTGAGTGCAAGGGGTCGTTCGGAGCGCTTGTTCAGGGTTAATGCAAGCGTCCATGCGTGAAGGTAGAAGTGGGCAGCCACGAGGGGAGCGGGCGCTTTAATCCGCTTGCCAAGTAGAATTTAGCTTTTCCTCTTCAGGCATTTAATGGCTTGTTATTCGGAGCGCTCGCCCCCGGCAGGACTGCGGCCATCGTCGTATCGCCGCTGATCGATGCTCATCAGAGCCCCTTCCTGTCCGCCAGCGACTGAGCCCCGCCGCCGACTTGCGTTTTCACTGAGTGTTGACACGCCTCTAGTCGTCTGCGTTCTCATCGGAAAGAACGAGAAATGATTTCTCCCATAACTCACTTTGAAGAAAAAACAAATTTTCAGGCAGAACGCAGTGAAGCTATTTTCCTCCTGAAGCAGTGTTTCTCCTACTTAGAGAATCTTTGGGGGGGGTGACGGCCGAGTAAACTTTATCCAAAGTAGATAAAACTGTTTTAAATATATCACAGCCAACTGCAAATCAAACCAGGGGAATAACTACAAGACGGGGCGAGGTGAAAGAACAGCACTCTAGTGCAGGATAAAATGCTGTTATCTTTTTATATATATATATATATTTATATATATATATATATATATATTTACACTATATGCGTTTTTAAAATGAATGAATGGAATGTGCCTCATCCTCTCATAACTATCATTCTTCTAACATCGTTAACGAGGGTCAAATGAGGAAGAAGCAGCTAAAGGTCGTTAGCTCTTTTCAGTTAATTCATGGGATCATTTGAAGTGCGTCCGTCCAACATGTCCGTCTGTGCTGCTGCTCCAGTACAGGACAGATTTTTAAGTAGTGCCAAAATGGATTTTTAACCGGTTGATTAAACATCTGATTAGCCTTTAATCGTTATCCTAGAAAAATTGTTTTTTGATATAGTTGTAGAAATCACTATAACTGTGTTATTACTATACTTGTATTAAACTGTTATAACTATGTTATTACATTTATATTATCACCGAAATGTGCCTTTAACTGGTTTAATAATCCTGATGAGCCTTTAATCGTTATCGTAGAAAACAGTTTTTTGATATAGTTGTAGAAACTGCTATTACTGTGTTATTACATTTTTTTTATACCTGTGACTGAATGAGCTGCTGCATAGGCTTACCAAACACCGTTAGGTTACTCCTGGCCACCAGGGGGAGCTAGACCATAAGATACTCTTAATAACGTGGGACTTATTTGATCTAATATAATTAGCTCCATTTGCGACTCTGTCTGGAAATAATTTCTTTATCGGTGTAACTCCTTTTACAAAGAGTTTAAATGAAGATGAAAAAGAAAATCCAAACATGTTGTTTCCGTCAGCGCCCACTCTTCCATTATGTCCTTGTGTGTCCACAAGGTGGCAGTAAAGAGTCAAACGTTTTAACAACAAAAAAAATGCTATTATAATATTAATCGAGCAAACTTTTTTGTATAGCACTTAAAAAAAACAAAGTTACAAAGAGCTTCAAAGGATGAAGATCTGAGACTGATTATGAGCAGCTGGTGTTTAAACTTTAAATCAGGAGAGATCAGTTGAATGTAGGGGAAAATTATTATTATTGAATAACTAAATGAATTAATTAAGAAGTTAAAATGGTTGGCGTTCAGACTCGAAAGAGAGCAATCTGTTATAAACGGCAGCACCGGACCCCCCCCCCCCGGGCCTGGACGCTGGTGATGGTGCTGGTTGAGGACCGCTGAGACTTGGAGCTGGAGACTTGGAGCTGGAGGAACCTGAGGATCTGCCAGATGGCAGCGGCGAGGAGGAGGAGGAGGAGGAGGAGGAGGGTGTGCACGATGGCGGCATGAGAGAGCCGGGTGGGGGGGGGGAGAAGAGCCATCTTTAAAGCAGGAAACGGCTGTCAGCCTCAGATGATGGACAGGAGAAGCCGTTATGGTGAGGTTAGTCTTCCTAACCGACCTTAAGCAGGAGCTTCATCAACACAACACGCCGCCATGTTGTCCAAACACTGATTTTATTCATGTGTCCAAAAGAGAGAGAGAGAGAGATAGAGACACTAGAAAACACCGGAGGTTATGGGTCCACTGGTTCTCCGTGCGACCCGGTGAGATGTTGTCATGAGTGTAACTGCCGACTCTTAGAACCTCCAGCACCTCAGTGTAACATTTTCTTTCCTCCAGAGGCATCTCCCAGTCCTGTGAAGAGCTCCCCAGAAACATCTCCGATGACCTTTCCACGACAGCGCCGCGACTCGGACCGCTACTGCCAGCTATGCAACGCCTGGTTCAACAACCCCGGCATGGCTCAGCAACATTACGACGGCAAAAAGCACAAGAAGAACGCCGCCAGAGCGGACCTGCTGGAGCAGCTGGGCAAGACTCTGGATATGGGAGAAATGAAAGGTACCTGAGAAGCTCTCACAAAAAAAAACCAAAAATCCCTTTGCACCCAATTTATTCATCCTGCGTCTTTCTGTTAGCAGAATTAAACAAAACCTTCTAGATGGATTGTCACGAAACCCGGTAGGCTGCTTTAGAAGGTGACAAGGAAGAACTTTGGAGCGGATGAATGTTTCTAGTAATGGTTCCATTTTGAGGACTTCAAGGGACATTGTCAACATGATGGCTTTGATGTCTTTGGGACATGTGGCTTTGATGTCTTTGCAACAGCTTAGCCTCTGTGATGGAGTTTCTATGATAAGTTTGTCATCATTGTTTAAGCTTGTAAAAGATTATTCTATATAGAATGTATATCCATAGACTGCACATCTTTTAAATCCAGACTCCTGGGGGCGGGACAAGAACGAACGTAGCAGCACTCTGGGTAAATAAATGTACGAGAAACAAGGTGCAGATGTAGAAAAAGACACATTTGTAAAGTATCAGTGTGTGGCGTGATAACCTGTCTGACGTAGTGTAGCAGCTGAGGTCCTGGAAAAGTCCTGGAAAAAGGATTTCATGAAGAGCGGGAACCCTGAGCCAACAGAATATGGCCTTTCTTTCAATCTTCCAGTGACACACTACCGCCTCACGTCGATTCTTTGAACAGCCGTTTCAGACGCGGGCCGACCCCCGGTGACTCCGGGCGCCTCTCAGTCACACTGTGATGCCTCCATTGACAAGGAAGTGACTTAGAGGGCGGAGGAAGATCCATTATTAGAGTCATCTTCATCAGAATGAGGCTGGAGCGCCCTCGAGGACTGAGGGCTCCGGGGATGCTGGTCATCGACTGACCCCGACCTTTGACCTCACGGATCCCTCCCGGGCATGAATGACGAGCCTCATTAGATCTTTTGCCGCGTTAAAGACTGTGAATAATTAAATAGCCGGAGAGGGTTTCTTCATAACATCTGAGCTTTCAGGGTCAAGAAAATTTTCTCCCGCCGCACTTTCTAGGCTGGAGACAAGGGTTGATATTTAATGATTTATTTGGAGCGCTGGATAGAGGAAGCTCATGCAAGAATGTAGGGAAATGTGAGCAATGTGCAGGAAATTAAACCTTCAAACGAACGAAACTTTCAGGACTCACTTTAAGAAGACGTAAAATTCAATGATTATTTAAGTCATTCTGTCATTGATTCCACACAGCCGGAAAACCTTCTTCAATTTGCATTATTTCATTTTCTGTCATTTATTTTGTGAGGATTTATTTACACGGGCATAAATATATGAGCTCGTTTGGAAAATAGGAAATAAAAAACTTAATAGAATAATAATAATAATAATAATAATAGATTCAATATTTTCATACGGTAAAGTATGAATTTAAAATTTCCCTTAAATGTTTTTTCTTTTTACGTTGCCTTAATAATAGCCTACACTGTAAATTCTATTTTCTTCAAAGAGACGTTAATTCAATTTTTCAAGTAAAAAAATAAAGAAAAGTTGCCATTTTCTTTCCAATTTTGTCTCAAACACCAATTCTTTCACTATTTCTGTTCAGCGGATCAAGATGTAGTGTAGCAGCATTTATTATGAGTTGTGTTTCTCTCCATCTGACATTCATTCATTTCCAGAACACCGTGCAAACAGGTGGAGACCTGGAGCAGCATTAGCGCTCATTAGCATCGGTTTTCCTGCCACCTGAATTAATGACATTATGTGTCCTTCTCTTCTACCTCTGTCTTTTTTAGTCTCCGGCATCGTCTGGAAATAAGTTCGGTAGCTTGTTGCTATTTTTGTCTGCTGCTTGGTGTTAGGTATGCGGTGCTGGTTTCACACACACACATCTAGAGAAGCGAACGCTGGGACTGAACAGTAAAGTTGAGAGCTTGAAAACCGAAACACGGAGCAGAAAGTTGCCAAAATACCACAAAAGGTATTTGAGGGGCTCTTCAAAAACTTTTTGTATATTATGCATTCATCATTCAGTTTCTCCACGATTTAAACTTGACCTACGCTTTTAACCCTGACAGCAAGAGTGTATCCCTGAGAGCCCCCCACTCCCCTGCATTGTACAAGCAGTACCCCTGATTGAACTCCTCAAATTAACTGTGACTCTATAATAATCTCAAACTGGTCCATATAGACCAGACCTAACTATTTCTATGAAGTCAGCAGTCTGCTCTAGGTTCAGATCCCATAGTGACTCAATAATGAAGATAAATACACTTAACTAGTTTTTTTAAGCTCAGTACATAAAACAAGTCAGATTTCCTCGTGTCGATTCGTAGGATATGGAAGTAATGGATCAGAAACTTTTCCTTCATTTCGCAATAAAAAGTCCCCCTAGTGGGTGAAATATGAACAATTATTGTAAAATGCGTTATAAATAAATAAATAAACTAAACTAAAAGCATAGAAAGATCTCATTTATGTTATTCACATGAGGTCGGCTTGGACTAAATCGGATTATCGGTTATGTAAAAAAAAAGTGTTTCTCCATTAAAAAAGAGTTGCCTGTAGTGACAGAATATGAGCTATTAGAGTTAAACATAATATATATAAGAAGAATCTCCTCAAGTCGACTCATACGCCCAGAATTTAGACTAAATCAGGAAAAAAAAGTTGAGAAATTATGACCCAAAAAGTGTAATTTTTGGAGACAAACGCCCTCTAGTGGTGGGAATATGCAACTGATATTTCCCAAAATCAATCCAGAGCCACGAAGTTCTGGAGTTATCACGTTAACACGAAGGCAACAACATTTCTATAATAGACCTTTTTTGATGATATAATTGAAACATCGGGAAAGAATGCCAATCATTTTTGAAGCCCACCCCCGTCAAACCGAGTGGCAGCCCTCCTGGCCAGAGCTGTCAGCTTAACTCCTCCTGCCGTCCGCCATCCTGTCACGAGTTGTTAATTTTACGGAGGAGGTGGAGGAGGAAGAGGAAGAGGAGGAGGGGGAGAGAACGTTCTTGGTTATCCTCTCTCCTAGTCACAATATGTCAATAACAATTACACAATATTATTCCAGCCGGTGGAGGGCCGGCTGCCAGCAGAGCAGAAGGAGCCCAGAGGTGTTGTAAAGGGCTTTGGAGCGTGACGGCACAGAAGGGGAGAAGCGAGTCCTTCCAGCTGATTGGACACGGACTCTAACTACAGGCCTGATTGGGTTTTTTTAACGCCCGTAGGTGGACTGTGTTTGGTTGAGGGCAAACTGAGTGGTAGGAGTCAGTCCAGCTTCCTGGTGCTGGTTGTTTTGTGCAGAACCAGCATATTTGGCCCAAAGTGCAAAAATCATTACGCTTCATTATTGTTCGTTATTCTAATAGTTTATATTTGTAGCAACTACAAAATACAGAGGAATCTTCATTTTGCATTCACCTGAACTGTTGATGAGGATCAGGGGACTGGCCTGCCAAAGACCTGCATAACCGTCACTCAAGGAGTCGGGCCCAAAAGTCGTATGAAGATCTATTAAGAGTTCAGTCAGGAAGACTATTCCGCTGCACACTCGGCCCACAGTTACTGCTCACGCTCTATTATCCTCAACTTGCACACATGTTCAGTCTCAGGTACCCTCTTCATAATCCAGAGCATCACTGGTATCAGATGGGTTACATTCAGCGGTCCTCACCTGTCCAATCACACCTTCATGCTAAGCCTCATCATCATCAGCGGTCGTCTTTTAAAACATGATTATCTCCATTGATCCAATTCGTGTAGTTCTAAACTAGTGGTTCACACAGTTCTCATCATTCCGAGTCATCAGCCGCCACCACCACCACTAACATCCAAAACCCCAAAAGGGGTCTGATAATATCAGAAAAATGTCTGCACACCGAAGACTTTCTAGTGGACTAATTATCATATATCTTTTGATATAATTCATCGATCCTTCATTCCCCCTCCAATCACGACGAATCCATTCACTAAATACAACCTCGTCACACTTTGCACTTATTGTTTGCCAATTATCGGGTAAGAGGAAGTTTCACACCTTTAATCCACTGGAGCCACGGATCTCAGACCACAGACAAATAATTTAAATAAAACATGTCTGTTACTTTCATTCTGTAGTCACGGCTTGTTTCCCGTGACGCTCCTCGTCACGCCGACTGAAATCCATCCCTAACTTTGGCTTCACGTCTTTGTCTTTGGCTGCGTGTTAAGAATTGACTGATTTGCCGACATCAACAGTCATTACAGCGAGTCTGAGTCAGCCGGCTGCACCGTTCAGCGCTGGGCCTAACGACTATTCCTCCCCAGTGATTGTCAATCAGTAATGAAGTGGCAAATAATCCCATCAGGCAAAAGCGGCAGAGAGTGAGGCTGCGGAGCGGAGGCTGGGACACCAGAGGAAGATTTTTGCGGCTTGGGGGTGTCAGGAGTCTATCCCAGCTGACACCGCATGAGATTTGAAGGAAAACTCGCAAACCCAGAACAGAAATCGACCATTTGAACCAATAACCTTCTCGCTGTGAGGCAGCAGCGCTTCCTTTATAGACCTTTTCAATTTGCATCTACTTCCTCGCGCAGTTAGCCTCTCTCCTCACCCCGCCCTTCCCTCCCTCCGACCTCTGGCGCATTCCTCAAATTGCCGAGGAAATATGCCGTCTGATGTGATGAAATATTCATGGGTTCCCATAAAGGTGGGGACGCCGTTATCTGGACGTCCGCATATTGTTGTTTGGTACACAGCAGCTGTGGAGGGTTGCTGGGAAAGGGGGAAAGCGAGGGAGACTAAATTCATTCATGAAGGCCATTTGCTCTCCGCCGTTCCTGAGTTTGATTTGCAGAGACAAAAAAAGACCCTGCGGGGGTCAAAAGTAGCCGCCGCCCACCTGGCACTACGCTTCAGTTCTGACAAAACTCTGTTCCTTAAAAAGAGGTCTTGAATGTTTTATAGCTGTCTGTTCATACAGGAACCTCACGGAGGTTTGTGGGCCTTCACCAAACGACAGGAGAAAATATATAACTGTTCTTTGTGGCGTGATGAAAAATGGAGCTTCCGCGCTCTTTTGTCCAACCTTGACATTTTAGAAAATCCCCAGAGTCCAATCCTCGGGGATTGCATTGGTACTGGTACTTAATTTCTGTTGGGTACTCATCGTGAACATCGTGATGAAGGTGGAAATACTGTGACTGTGACGACTGTGATAGATGCTGAATTATAGATGGAATGAGAAAAATAATTGGTAAAGGCCATTAAAACACTAAAGTGGACTGAGGGACGTGATTGGCTGCAGGGCGTCCATTTATAATCAGGTTTCACGCTGTCGTCCGCGACAGTATGGGTTTTTAACTGCGAAGTCCCTAATCCCCTGCGTTATACAAGAAATTTCCCCAGTTGAAATCCTCAACTGAAATGTTGAAATCTGACAAACGGCGTTTTTTCATTTAAAAAAAAAGAAAGACGCTCCCTCTAGTGGGGAAACCGTGAACTGTTATAGTAAAATATGATAAATACAAGATAAAGCTCCTCGAGTCGATTCATATTTACCATATTTGGACTAAATCTGACCAACAGATAGAATCTTTTGTCTGGAAAAACTTTACGCCCTTTCAATTTATGTGAGATTTCTCTGGTTTCTCTGAATCTTTGGATGGTTTCATGGACCTCCAGATGATGACATCCTGGCATTCATAGAGGAATATTATTGTTTCTTACCAGTGGAACTCTCAATCTGTGGATAATGGTCCGTTCAGGTGTTTTCGAGAAGTTTTTTTTATGTTGAGACACGTTGCAGGAGTAAAATACAGAATGAGCATATATTCACAAAAATCAGTGACGTTGTATTTTATAATAATACATTATATTAATAATAATACATTTAATTTATAACGCACTTTACATTTGGCTCAAATCTCAAAGTGCTACAAAGTAAAAGCAGATAAAAGCATCAATAAAAAATAAAATAATAACTATATAAAAACATGACCAAAAAGCAGCAATGTTAATTAAAGTTATAGGTTCTGCTAAAAAGGAAAGTTTTAAGTCCTTTTTT
>VRLP01004086.1:0-53824 GCA_009660295.1 Lophius piscatorius
TCTGGTTTCCGCTCCGCCCACAGCACAGAAACAGCTCTGCTTAGAGTCACAAATGACCTACGGATGGCAGCAGATGCTGGTTCACCTTCCCTCCTGATTCTCCTTGACTTCTCTGCTGCTTTCGACACTGTTGACCATGGAATACTCCTACACCGCCTACATCACACCACTGGACTCACTGCCACCACCCTGAACTGGTTTCAATGCTACTTCACCGACAGAACAGAATACATATCCATTTGAAGTTCAAGGTCCCGGACACACACCGTCCCCTGTGGGGTCCCCCAGGGATCAGTCCTTGGCCCCATTCTCTTCATACTGTATTCTCCCCATGGCCATCTCATCAGTCCATATGGACTCTCATTCCATTGCTACGCTGATGAGACGCAAATCTACCTAAAAACTGACCGCAGCTTCTCCATCGTCATCGTCATCATCATCTCCCCTGTCAACTCTCCGCGCTTGTCTGGCGGAGATAAAGGTGTGGATGAAAAACAACTTTCTCCAGTTGAACAGCTCCAAAACCGAAGCAATTTTAATTGGCACCCCACATCAGACCCAGTCTTCCTCCATAACCAGTATTACCTTCTCTGGTCATGACATTCCCCTCTCTTCATCAGTCACCAACCTCGGTGTAAGATTCGACCCTCAACTCACTTTTGAATCCCACATCAAACACATCTGCAAGATCTTCTTTCACCATCTCAGAAATATTTCCAAACTCTGTTCTTCACTCACCTTGAGTGATGCTGAAAAGCTGGTTCACGCGTTTGTCTCCTCTAGACTGGATTACTGTAACGCACTTCTCATCTGAATCCCTGATAAATGTCTTTAAAGAAGTGTTCAAAGGCTTCAGTATGTTCAAAACAGTGCTGCAAGGATCTGATGAGAGTGCGTAAACACGAACACATCACTCCCATTCTTCCTTCCCTTCATTGGCTTCCCATCTCCACCAGGGTTGATTATAAGATCTCTCTCCTCACTCACCAGTGCATCCATGGTAATGCACCCCCCTACCTAAAAGAACTACTCACCCCACTGACCTCAACAAGATCCCTCCGTTCTACCCACTCATAACGCCTCTTCATTCCCTGGACCAAGCTCAGCACCATGGCTGATCGGGCCTTCTGTTCTGCTTCCCCTCATCGGTGGAATTCCCTCCCTGACCATGTGAGGGTTTCAAAGAAGACTGAGACTTTTAAAAAAGGTCTGAAATAGTTATAGTTACCCGTTTATGAGTGGGTTCAGTTGTTGTGAAGGCGAACTGAGCCAGAGTTCATGTTGATTTCAGGTGCGGGTGAGCTGGGTTACGTTCATATCTTAAGTTCATTATCAGTTCCTTCAGTTCATTTCATCTGCCATGTTGGTCACTGTTTTGGCAAGCATTCTAACAACCACATCCGTCGTGCCTCTGCAGGTCTTCTCCCATTCAGCCGCCATTAGTCCAGTGCCTTCCTAAACAAAGCTACCATCGTGCAACCATATGCATCTGGAGTGGTGGATGATACAGTTTTACTACCAAAGCTAAATTACAATAGCTAGATGATTTTCTTCTTTTTCTTCTTTGGGGGATTCTGTGTGTGGCGCATTGCGCCCCTCATCTTTTGGGGGATATTACATGCTGCTGCTCAGGGCCAAGATCCTTCAATCCCAATCTCCCCAAATAGTTTGAGCACCAAAGACATTTTAAGAGACTCATTATCACACATCTGCTCCTGTAATAAATCATTCATCTTTTCGAAATCTCGTCTTATCTGATTGAAATGGAGATCTAGCTTAAGTTCAGTCAGAAAGACTAGTCATTCAACTCTGTTATGCTTGCCTCTCACCCATGCCCTTTCAAGTGGCCTCATCCATCTTATCAATGTCACACCTACATATTTAGTCTCAACAACACCTCATCACCACCAGCTACTGTCTATATGACCCTCTCTATCCATCTAGTTCTTGCTGCTGGTTCACACTCCCTCCACCTCCACATCCCCACCTAGTCGTCGAAGATCCATCAGTTTCGTCATTCATCAGCCACCACCACCAGTATCCAGACTCCAGAGGGGGGATACTCCATGCTGCTGCTCAAGATAGAGACCCAGACCCCACAATCACCCAGGAGAGTCTGAGCACCAGAGTCTTTCCAATGGACCCATTATTACACATTTGCTTCTGTATGAATCATTCATCTCTTCAAAATCTCATTATAGCTGATTGAACTAGTTTTACTGTATTTTCTATGAAGATTGGGTGTGAAAAGGCGGCGGGATGATAGTGAACAGGTTTTTTTTTTATCTATTGGCACTAAGCAGACTGAAAGCAGCTGAAAATGATGTCCAAATACAAAGTTAATCCTGTGTGGAACCAGAATTTGCCAGGTAATTGCTTATTTAATCTGAAAACGCTTTGATATCCCCCCGCCCCCGAGGGATGGACATAGAGGGTAGCGTGACATCAGCGAGCATCACAACCACCGATATGAATAAAACTTGATGGATGGCAGATAGACTGATGTTTAAGTTTCACTTTGGTTGTAAACATATGTATGATATTGATCAGTGGCTCATTTTCCAATAGCTTAAATATCAAATATTCTCTGTTTTTTCCGTTTTGTAAACAAGAACGGAGAGCAAGAAGCGCAGATGTGAGAGACATCCACTCTGTGAAATGGCTAGATGCACGGCTTGAGAATGTCATTCAGATATATCATTGAATAAAAGCCCAGATAATCTGTGTTTCTCCGTCCTCTCCTGACATCAATCTATTAATATGATGAACAAATTGGCAAACACTGAGGCTCAGACGGCCGAGTCAGGAACAACCTGCTCGCTTGCAGGGTAGATTCACAGAGTAAGTTACCACGGTAACTGTATCTATCCCGCTTTCTGAAACGGAAAACCCATAGTTTCCCTCATATAAGGCTTAACCACCTTGGACTCTCCATTAAGCCAGCTTCCTGAAGTACCCCCAGCTCACCGCCCTCATCATAGTCCCGACACTTACTCACATCACAGACACAGATTGGCCATTCCTTTAATGTACGTGTAGACAATGAGCAGACTGCACAAAAACAGAGAATTAGAATCACACATGTTTATCATTAAATCGCAGACTTTTACCGTCATGCAATTACACAGGCTGACATCAGCCTGTCTGACACCAGACACACGCCAGCCTCCAAGCCAAGCAGTCATTAAGTATGCACTTGCAATGTGACACTTGCAAAATGGCAATGTGACACCAACATTATACAGGTCACACAATAACAATGTAATAAAAACCAAAGTGTGAAGAACCTCAAGAATCTATACCAACGTCCCCAAGAGCTACGGCTCATTCACCATCAAACCTCTCCAAACTGGCAGTCTATTTAAGCTGCACCAACTTCCCGTTTCTCCCTCTGCCAACCATATACTTTAAGCCCCACCACCCCAGCATCCTCCTGCAGGCTCTGTTACAGCAGATTCAGTGGTTTGTTCATCACCCCTCCAAAAATCCAGATGCCAAACTCAAGCTATATTCCTCTGCTGTCACTGAGTTTGCGAGTTTTCTGACTGAACTGGTAGAGAGTGGAGAAGAGTAATGACTATGAAACCACACTGAAATATAAAGCAGGTTGTTTGAATGCACCACGTATGTGGGAGGATTATGTTAATTTTCCTAATTGACCAAACTTGTCATTAATTATGCCGGTGTGTTCACGGCGGGGTCAGCAGTGGGGTAACATTAACCTTTTTGAATTTCTCTGCAGGTTCATGTTTATTTCAGGGATTCTGTTTGATGCAGATTGTTATTCACCTGACATTACGCTGGTTTATCTTGTCCGTACATGCATGACCTTTGAGAAATGCACTGCTTAGTTCACATCCTTTGCATACATGTAAAAATATACAAACACAAACTGCACTGCCTGAGATAAACATTTTATAAACAGCGTAGCCTGCTGTAATTGGATTTCTCCTGGAAATGTGTGTGTGATACGAGGCTTCAGGTTAACTATTTGAAATGGAGAGATAAGAACAATTTTAGAAGTTACTTTAAAATCCAGCTCTGTTTACAGCATAGCAGTGCCTAACAGCATGATAACGAGGTTTCATAGCAGAGGAGTGAGAGAGGAAAAAGACACCAAAAAAGAAAATAAGTATTTTAATATCAATATAACATCATGTGTTTATTTTCTGAACTTCACATTTTTTCTAAATATCTTTGGTTCTCTGGTTTTCTAAGCCTTGACAGGTCAAACGTCTGTTTTAGTTTGTTCCCTCCCAGATTTTTTGTTAGAAATAAAGCCTAAAGGGGCAGTCACAGTTTTGCCCTATTTGGTGGTTTTTGTTCTGAGTCATATTGACCACGCGACCCGGACTCAAAACAGCATGACATTTATGTTTTTTATATCTGTTTTATTCACAAAATTAGGCATTAAAAAAGTGCGTCGGGGGCGCACGAATTTTAAGTGTCTTTCGTAAACGCTTCCTTGTCTTGGGGCTCTGGCAGGTCGTTCTTCCTAATTTCTTAATGTCAAAATATCCAATTGATGTTTGTTTGTGCTTTATCTATTTTCTTAAGTTGCAGTTTGCTTGCCCCTGTCAGCCACCCTACACGTGACTTGTTGTAAACGATCAACATAACTGCACTTCACATGATTTCACTCAAAATATGTTTTTTGGGTTCAAAATGATTGGAATCAATGATGCAAAGTGTTTCTGCCTCTGTTTTGCATGAACACACAATATACATAGCTATATCTGTTGTTGCTTTAGGTTCTATTATAGTATTATAACTTTCTTATAACACTCTTTAATACCTTTGCTTTATTTCGTATAGTACATTCATTTGTAAAAAATATAAATTGCGACATGAATGAAGATGTACAAAATATGCACATTTGCATTATTGATGTAATAAACAGGACGCTGCTGAGAGCTTACAGCTGGCTTTGCACAAACAATGCAAATCCCACTCTGTAACAAAATATGCCTAGCAGATATAACATTTTTTGATTAGTTTAATCCATATCAATAAAATACATCTCAAAAGCTAAATGGCTTCAAAACTAAATGTGAAGATTTGAATCCGTTAATTGCAAATTATTTCATAATTTATCTCATTATTGCTGTTATTACATTTTTTGTCCCATTTAGGCCAATGAGGTTAATAATCCCCCTTATTAAATTCATTTAAATAATAATAATTGATTAAATTCATTAATTCCGGAGAAAAAATAAGAAAAAAGGTATGTTTTCTCGCTTTGATACCGAGAAAAAAATCCTGACCTCTGATCAAACAAAGATGGAAAGATCTTTGAGTCTTGACCTCGTTATCGTTTGCAGCAAAAATGGGGCCAGCTGTTTTTTTAATCCTACCTGCCAGCCTACATATGCACTTGATTGCACATACTGTTTTTCTTTAACTTCTCATAATCGGAGTCATTCCTTAGGAGTGAGTGGATATATTGCTAGAGCTCTTGGAACAATTGTTTTCCATAAAACTGCAGAGAAAGATTTTCCAATATCACAGTGCTAAAATGCAATTTAA
Organism: Lophius piscatorius; assembly: GCA_009660295.1. Lineage (NCBI taxonomy): Eukaryota > Metazoa > Chordata > Actinopteri > Lophiiformes > Lophiidae > Lophius > Lophius piscatorius. The sequence goes on from VRLP01004086.1 coordinate 5,527, forward strand.
AAACTATGATTAATCAAGCTCTAGTGAAGCGCTAGTGAAGCTCAAGCTCGGCCAAGACGACCCATACCTTTCACTCTTATGTCATAATCATTTTCAGCATTCATATCAGTCGCATAAACAATCAAAGTATAATCTTGTGCTGTAATTGTAAAGGCTTGTCATTTGAGCCATCAGCAAGCCCCATCTACCTAAGAGCACAGTCACACACCATCAATTTGCTGCTGTCTTTAGAATATGATTCACTCGGTACCTCTAGTTCAGTCAGACAACTCATCTCAACATTGTTTATTATTGGGGAAACACCTCACGTTTGGCCGTTGGCTCCCACTTCATCAGTCCCCGCAGATGATTTCCAGAAAAATTATGGGAAGTGATGAGCAAATATCTTAACCCCCTATCTGAGCGTCTCGGTGGATGCTGGGTTGGTGGTGGGGCTTTAAAGAGCAGGTAATAATGCTGATGCAGGGCAGTTGCGGTATAAGCAGAGAAAAGGGGAGGGATGGGCCATTTGGAGGGATGGGCAGTTTCAATATGCCTCCTAATTTTGAGGGTGTGATCAGAAAGCTTTCAGATTGAGTTGTATATGCGCATGCCAAGTGTAATGCTCCGGCTGACTTTTTTCAACACCGCAACGCATTTTAAATATTGCTACTTCAAAACAGTACCAGTCTGCATCGGAGAGTCATTTATTTGTTGCAACTTTGAAAGACTTTAACATAGTTGGACGTTTAGATGGACGAAAAGTAACTTGTGCTCATGCCCTCTTTGTCATAATCTTCTTCTGGGAGCTTGTTGCCGGTCGGCACCCGTGTCATCGTAGCATTATCGCCATCCTATAAACGGGAGTTTGGATCGTCAGCCCATGTCAGAAAGCTGTTTCCTATCAGATGAGTCGATGCATGTGAACACCGGGTCTGACAAACAAACAAATTTTTGCACAATATCTGCTTCACTAATCGTTGCAACTCCATTCACCTATATGTAAGCCTCTCAAAGTGATTAAATAATCATCTCATAACAATTATTTGATTGAATCCCAATTACAATCACCACTTGTCATCTGTATAACACAGTTTGATGTTATAGAAAAGTCATATTTCTTTACCATTTCCAAACCAAATTCTGTTTGATCTGTCCAATCATTCTCTGTTTTATGTTTACTCCGTTCTGTCGATGGTTGTCAATCGTCATCTGGTTGACCTTGTTCTGTTTGAGTGGAGAATTAAATTTGACTTTCGTGCCTCCAAGTGGCGATGGGTAATTAAGGATCTAAAAGTTAATATCTCACTGCGTAATCAGTATAGTCAGACAGTCTATGTTTATGTGTTTTTGGACAGTGATGTCAGGGGAGGCAAGTTGGAGGGGATGTTTTTTGGGGGGTAACATACTCTAAGGGTCTAGCTATCCCTTGTTGTTTTTTCAAATGTTTCCAACCCTTCAATCACTACAACCAAGTAAATGCCTATTACACTTTACGACTGATAAACTCCACCAAATTAAAGACCCATCAATGTTGCTGTAGCTAGGAAGACATCATTTACCACTTTGTTTTATGGGGAGCTCCCGCCTGTTTGGTTGACCTCACTTCCTGTAGGAAGTGCTCAAAGTCATTTTTTAGTTGTTACTGTTTGAATCGCTCTAAGCACACTCCGCTGCTCCAACCACATGTCGTAATTTTAACAAATTCTTTATCGTCAAGAATAATTCTGACAGCATATTTTTCTTTTCCACATATTCACTGATTATTTACTCTTGGACTAGAGTTTGCTTCTCTCTCACCTTCTCTCTCTCGTTCTCCTGCTCTGGGTGTCACATGTTTAGTTACTCCTCTGGTTCTTTAAGCTCTAATGGTAAATGTAACGATGTTGCTCATTTGTCGTGTTAGAGACCTTGTTCCGCACGATGTATAAAAAACTTATTTGCCACTGTAGCTAGCCAGCCCCAATGTAGCCAGATTGGACCGACCTAGCTCAGGTCTTCCTAGTTGTCCCAGCAACTACCACCTTGAAATATTATAGAATTCTTAAGATTTGTTTGGTTTCAAAAAACATACTTGTAATGAAAAGAATACATTCTTCATCGTAATAGCTTTAATAATGATCACATGGTTAAGATTATACAATAATTCTGACCAAAAGAGAGCTCTCCATTGTTTCATAACATCCGCTGATGTTCTCTTTTGTTTTGTAATTTTTCCTGAATAGAGGTAATCGTTGTATCATGACTTAAGAACTTGAGAGATTTTATTGTGAGCTGTATTTATTGAAAGGACAAACTTGTAAGATTTCTACCAGAAATATTCATTATTCTACATGATTAAAACTACTAAATGATAATATTAGCACATAGTAGCAAGTAAGACAATATAATCTACTGACTTTAATGTGCTAATTGGTCAAATTTTAAAATACACCAGTAATGTGACGCATTAGCTCTGCCTTACACTTCATTCTTAAGAATTTGATAATTTTTACAGATCATCAAAACAACAAATCCTTGCAAATAATACCGCCAGGTTCTATGATACACAAAAATGGACAGACTGTGAGCTTTATAGACAAAACATAAGCAAATACATTAACAATTAAAAACAGCACACATATCAAATGCTCAGCAAGTTAAAGTATCTCCTAAAAATAATGCACGATTTTCCTTTTTGCTTTTGCTCTCATTTCCTGCAAAGCAAAAAAAAAAACACGTTCCCTTTCTTCGATCAGCCCGGCTTCATGTGATAGTTTTTGCAAATGCGCTTCATCCCTTTCAACTTATTTTCAGTTTGGTGTAAAATGACATGCAGTGGAAGCAGTTTCACCCTGCAAATGGAGCTGCTGCTGATGTTTTTAAAAATATACATGCACACCTCTGACTGCCAAGTTATACACATGCACCCAAAGATACACAATAAGTGGTTGTGAAGCTTGAGGGTGGTTAATGTGACTTAATATCAATGGGAAACCTAGAGGGATGTACAGAATTGTTCTATTCTGTCAGGGATGGTTGGCAAACACAGAGATCCTATAGTCCACAGCCCGTTTTTTTTAAATCGTTATTATTTGCAATTCTCCCTTATCTCTACCAGCTGCTCCTGTGCCAGAAGTGGCTGGTCTTTTCAGCTTTCAAATGCGCATGAACTATTTGGGTCACAAGCCCAGCCAAACTACACAAAATACTGATAAAAAATATGTGATTAAGGCTCTAGCAGAGAATTCTCGGACGCCGATAGATAAGGCCGGAAAGTGGCTGCTGTTTGAATGTTAATTACAATACGGGAACGTGCCCCAACCTGTTCCTTTCCACAATGGAGCATAATGCACTGGGAAGAAGTGAAAGTTTTGAGGTAGTATTACTTAGTAATATGCTGAGTCATGTTGATGTTGTGACATGCAGAAATGGACATTGGTGACAAATTGTGATGAAGTATAAAGTGATTAATTATCTACATTCTCGTTATAATTTTTTTATTTCATTTTATTGAAGTCTATAATTCTATGTCAGCAAAATGGAAACATTTTATCACACCACACTGGTGTTCCCAGACCTTTGACAGGTCAGCTTGTCGGCTTACATTTTAGGATGAAGAGATGTCGACTTGACAGAATACCGGGAAGGACACCTTGACATTTTTTCACCTCTTGTAATAAAAAAAAAAGTCAATAACAGCACTGCAATAATACAGCGATATGAAATAGCGATTTTACTTTACAAAAAACGCCGGTAAAACATTGGGATCATTTTCAAAAATGAATACCTTTTCAGAAACTGAATTGAAATCTGATCATGAATAATCTCTAATCTTATCTCTTAAGGATCTCTCATTTTAAATGATTTCATGATCCATCTTTGTTTGTGGTTTAAGTCAAGGTTCCCCAACCTTTTTTGATCCACAGACTGTCTTGTAATGTAGTAGCAGTAGTCCTGTGGTTCGGCAAATGGAAAAAGGCGGTTTGCTGTGTTAAGAGAATTTTACCTGTGAAATGAAAAAATTAATATAGTTGGAAAAAGATCCAAATTATACTGATCCAAGGGATCATAATATGGTGGGTGTAATCTAAGGTATTGCGAAGTATATAATTTTGCCTCAAAATCTAAAATGAACTAAACATTTATGGTTTACAGTCTCATTATATTATATTCCATACTATGCCAAATTGAATCAAGACAACAAAACAGATTGAGAGAGAAAATTATCCTTTGTTAAAATGTTATCACAAACAAAGAAAAATTACTATGCTGGTTTTACATTACATAAATACAATAGAATAGAGATGTACAGTTAAAGTGAGCGTTAATTTTGCACTGACATTCTGCATCTCTTTCATATGGCATGGGTTTGTTCATTAATATATGTTGGGTGCCGTACTCCAGTTACGAAGCCATCTGCTATGAACTGAGAGTAAGAGTAATTAAAACAAGCTCACCAGTTAATAGAATCTAGCTAAAAACAAACGTAATTTGCGGGTCACAGCCAATTACACTTCCACCTCAGCAGTGTGAAGAAGACATGCATAGTTTGTTGAGCCAAACCTGATCATTCTTCCGCTAATTCTCAAAGACAGAAGCTTTAAACTGGGGATGCCAGCGACCATATGTGCAAAAGCACAATGTGCGTTTATTCAAACATTTAAATATACATGAGAAACAGAAGCTGATTTAAATATACTCACATTATTCAAGACTGGTAAAATCTACTGGCAAACCATGATCATATGTTTGCAGACGATAGCAGTATGAATGCTTAATATAAAATACCCTGTAGTTTATAACATAACAAGAATCTTCACAGTTTCATCTCATGAACACTTTATGGCCATACTATTTGTCAAATTTGAACCTTCTCTTTTAATTTGATGGAGTGTCATACCTACTCACTCGTGGCAAATGTCAGAGTTGCACAAGAGGAAATCAAAATGTCAGATTTATTGGAGATTGATGAAGGGTTCTCTGATGGATTTCATGGGGCCTTAAACAAGTGTTTGCTTGTCACTTGAATTCAACTCCACCCTGTGGATTTTTGCAGGAGGCTGCACCTTATGTGTCTATGATAGCTAACCACAAGCAGGCTACTCACTCAGACACTCGTTGGCAGAGTCCCCGTTGGCCCGGGCCCAGGGTCTATCCTGGTAAAAGGGGTGACATCTCTGGCAGTCATCACCCACTGTATGATGTTGGCAAGCACACACCAGACTCCCGTGTTCCCCCTCAAAGCACTCGCTGCTGTGACCGTTACACTTACATCTGAGGAAAACATGGAGTTTGTTATGTGAAGCATGTTCATACATACATGGGTTTCCTTGGCCCAAGAGTATACTCAATATATCAACACTGAATGGAGTACGCGGCAGATGAGAAGGGGGAAAGATTAGGTGTTTACAGCAGAAAGATTTGTCACATCCTGTTATCTTTCATGGGTGAACTGGGTTGAGAGGGGTTTCATTCCCCCTAAGAAATTCCGCTAATTAACATTGCAATTGGTGAAACTTGCATGTAAGTAAATGCTTTCCTGCAATGATCAGCCATAACTTTATAACCACATTCCTAATAATGTCAAGCTCCCCCTTCTGCACAATGTTGATCTGCCAAAAATAAGTATTTTACAAGACCTCTAAAGGTGTGCTGTGGTATTTGACACCAAGATGTTAACAGTAGATCATTTTGAAGTCTCCCCCCCAAGAAAAGACTCATGACATCATGATGTCTTATTTTTGCTTTTAAATCTTGAGAATGTGTCTACTAAAACTAAATTCAATTCATTGATTGCTCTTCTTCTAAACTTTTATTTATGGGTACTAACATCTACAGACCAGGTTCTGCTAAAAATATTAACAGTTTTGGACATGCTCTGATCCAGTCCTCAAGCATCACCTTTTGGCCCTTGTCAAAAACTTTCCAATTGTTAAGCGTGCCCATTTTTCCTGCTCCTACACGTCCACATTCTGACAAAATGTTTCTTCCTGCCCTTGTAATCTATGTGTGATAGCATCCTTGTGCAAGATCCTGAACCCCAAATTTCTCCCCAGAACCTTCACAGGGTCCCCCTCAGAGGATGCAGGGGACTAATTTCACAGTGACATCTTGAATGGTAAAAGTAATAACATAGAGATACATACTAATCGATGACTTATCTTTTTTGTGGTTATAATGTTATAGTTGACCAATATATATGCAAGTATATATTACTTTATGTATTTTTGAAAGAACAACTTTTAATGAGTAAGATAAAGAAGTATCCAAGAGATTAATGTCTTTTTAAAAAGGATACTAATGTCTGCATATTTCCTTTTTCCCAGAATTTGGAGAGGATATATAATTTCGTCTGAAGTGTGGTAGCTGCTATTCCTTTCTGTGTGAAATATTTCCTGGCGTTGTTGTTTGGTTTTGTCGAGTGGCTGTGACAAGGGACAGGGACATGTTGCTGAATTGCAGTTTCTGTCAAAGTTAGCCAGCTGTCCCGGATCCAGACAGGCGCTTGCCGGAGGCTCAGTACCAGTTATTTCCGTTGTCAATGCTGAAACAAAAACAATCGAGGAACTCGAGGATCTCTGCTATTGTAGAATTGAATACGATCAGTTTAAATATAATTCTAACTGAATATGTTATCAGGAGGTTCACCGAAACTGGAAAGGCTGAGTACAGTGTGATGTTTAGTGTGTTGGATGTTATACTAGAACCAAGAGATGAATAAACAGTATTTTTATCAGTGTGTGTGTCTGGGGCATTTATTTCTACAGCAGTCAACCATGGATCATGATGACATTAAGTTTTCTCTACAATCTTTCAGAGTTTGTGAGTAGAAATGGTGTTTGGTAAGGTGTAAAAACATGTACATGTCCTACTAGGCTAACATGTCGTGAAGTTGGTCTCTCCTGTAGTGTTGTGGTATTGGTCGCTGAATCTGTCATGCCAAAGTGATCCTGAGCTTTTATGACAGGTGTCAGATCAAATTTACATTCTGTCTTAAGTCTTCATCTCAACTACTTAATCGTCCACTTCTATACGCCACACCAAAGTGCAGCCCGGTCTTTGGCACCATGTCCTATCTCATTACTCTCTGAGTAATACCCAAAGAGGTGGCGGGAAGATGGTGGATTATCTTAGGTAACTCTCATCTGTTAGCAACATGACAGACAGCAAGGTTTTTTTTTTTTTATTATCCGTTTTGCAAAGTGTCAGGGATAAGGCTTGGATCACGTGTTTTGCTTTTGATTTAATACTGTAACTCAAATCAGTCCCCTGAAAATGATGATGACACTTGCAGACTTATTTAATATTTGAACCAAAGCTTACATTGAAACAATGATTTAGAATTTTTTTTTAATCCATATATCTAGAATAACCTTCAAAAAAGTGTCATCTACAAATGATCATAACTGATCGGATCTCAAAAATACAGTTGCCAAAATGCCAGAAAAGGCAGAATAAGCTTGAAATACCATAATGGTCGTCATGCATTATTCAAATTAAAACAGATCCTTTCACTTTAAACAATTGTTTTATGAGTCCGTTTCTACCAATGTAGGAAATAAATCCAAGGCTCATTTATCAAAATATGTGCCAGACAACCCACCTTCACTGCAGACAGTAATTGTCTTTCTTCAGATGAATATGCAGTTGGCAAATGAAACGAAAATCACAAAAGATTATACATTTGGACTACAGAAAATGTTTGTACGTTTCATTAGGTTTCCCAAGACAGTGTTCAAGGTTAACTGCTCTTATTTTTCATTGGGCTGTTCTCTTTAAGGGTTACCACAGCGGATCATCTGTTTCTATCTTCCCATGTCCTCTGCATCTTCCTCTGTCAAACCTACCAATTACAAGTCTTTCACCGTATCTAGAAACCTCCTCTTCGGACTTCTCCTTTTTCTCAATCTGGCCTCTCTTACTTTGTCATGAAGACGTCTAACCTAGCTACTAAAATTACAAATTGTTACCGCTTTAGAAATTATATTGGTTATGCAGAAAAGCTGATTTATAGGTGTCTCTTACCTGCCGCCAATAGAGAAATCAGAGATTGCATAGAAATATGAGCGCAACACTTTGGCGTCTTTGAAGAATTCATCTCCGAAGGTGTTAAGCCTGTCCAAAGAGATGAGCAGGTCAGTGGCTGTCACCCATTCCTGGAAAACAATAATGTGGGGGTGGGGAAATTACTGAGAAGGTCAAGCAGATTTGAGAAAACACACTTTGAAATACCCACTTCAAAAACGTGGAATTGGGAAGGACCAAAGGATTTAAATGTGTTGGCTGCTTGCAGACAGGAAGTGAGAAGATAATAAAATCACAAACTGGGCTTCATTTAAGAGGCAGCAGGGATGATGATATGTAAAAAGAAGAAAGTTGACACGCTAAAAAAAAAGGGAAGGGAGTCTTTAAGAAAAAGGAGACAGGGTGATGATGCAACAGCAGGGGAGATAACACATATAATGGGGAGATAATGATTGGGTGTAGAAAATTTAGTTAATGTGGGAATTAGGTGAATGGGGGATTAATGGAAAAAAAAGCTGAGGAATAAGACGACACTGAAGCGCTGCCTCAGTATAATGGATAGGATAGGGCAATGCTCCGATCCCTGATGTGATGAAGCTACTTTGTTTGAGTCTGCTGCAAAGGTAAAGAGAGGATAAAGCAAGAGTGGGAGAAGAAAGTGAAGGGGGATAACACAAACAGAGAGATAGCAAACGGGAACTGCAATAGTGGCGTGGAAGATAAAAGCGAGGCCAGGTAAAAGTATAAGAAACTACAAGAGGAATCTCTCACCAGCCAACAGAACCAACTTTAAAACAAATAGCCAGAGTGAAACTTTCTGTCTGTTTCTTGGCTGGGACTCTGTGTCAGTCCTGGAAAAGCCTGCATAGATGTTCATTTTGAAGCTTTTCCCCTTTAACGTCTTTGAAGTGTGGCAATGGTAGAGAAGCAGATTGGAACGGATGGGCCTCAGACTGTGTGAGGAGTTCTTTCATTCATGTTTTTCTCAAGTGCAGCAGTTTTTCTTTGCAGTGTTAGTACATCCAAAAGCACAGAGCCGGATTGAAGGGTTAAGCCTGTTTGGGCTTATTTTGTTCAAAAATTAACTTTTTCATGCTGTTATCTTTGTTTAAAGCAGGCAATAAACTGTACGCCGTGACGCGTCTTTTCCATTCTGGAAATGCTCCTCATAGTATTATCCCTGGACTTATTGGTCTGCACTCCCATTCATGACTTTTCATCTTATGTATTGACCAAATCTCTTGGAGCAAGCAGGATATATGTTTATGAATTTGGTGGCCAACTGATACAGAGTTTTGAGTACCCGTTCTGGTACCCCTGGTGTAATGATTATATTACATTTGTGTAGGAGTCGAAGCCTATTCTAGCTGAGATTGGGAAGGAGAAGTGGGGTACAACCTGGGTTAATTCATTAATGGACCACCCACACTTAACCCTCACTCTATCTCTAAACTGAGCCTGTGATGTGAAGGCAGAGGGTTGCCCACCTAGAGTCAGGATCTGCTCAAGGTTTCTACCTCTTAAAAAGGAAATTTTACTTGCTATGTCACTAAGTTCTTGCTCATGTAGGAATTGTTGCATTCTGTTAGAGTAGTGTGTATGGTCTAGACTTACTGTGGTTGGAAAGAGCCTTTGCTAACTTTTTGTTTTGATTTGTTACTATACAAATACACTAATTCAACAATAATGGACTTGGCGAGGAAGGTAACACCCGAAGTAAGCTATGTGTTGTAGCCATTGCACCTGGACTGAACCTTCACAAAAATAAGGAGAACATGCAAACTTAAGGCACCAGGTACCTCACTGAAAAACTGCTTCAGTGGTGCTTCTAATGCTGCGTTAACGTGTTAACATATTGAACTAAGATGATAAACATGGTAAACAACAGACTTGCTCAACATCAGTTAAATCGTCTCAAATTATAGAGAAAAGCGGGTTTGGTCCTTAATGAATGAGCACTGAGCAATTGTAACAACATGTTCATTCTTCCGCTCAATCAATTAAAACAATACAGTTGAGCGATAATCTTCCTTCAGTGAGTGATGATGTTGCCTAATAGGCTATTAGCAAGAAATGAAACTACTGAGCACTCTCAGGCTCTCTGCAAAGGTATCCACACAATGGGGATGTCTTTCATCTTAAAATAGGCCGAGTAGCAATGCAGAAAAAGTTTAGTACTAAGTTGTCTTTAAAAGAGCAGTCTCTTTGGGGCATTCTTGATCTGTCAGCACAAGAGCCATCCACCCCTTCCATTTCAAAGATTGGGTGCTGGGATTCAGACCATCTGCATAGATTGAGCCTAGACTTCCAGGAGACACTACTGGGGTTCAAAAGGTCAGAGCCCCTTATTGAAACATCTGGATTGAATATGTTACACATGTGTTCCTAATTAGCTTAACCCTTGCTAGATGGTGTTTGTATGACTACTGGACTTTAGTACCATCTGTGGCTTATATCTGTCAGTTAATTCGAATAAGAATATTGTAGATTGTCATATTTAGCAATCTGCAAACAGAAGCACAGATTCTGTTTGCAGTTACAAAGCGTAAGACTTTGTATTAGCAGATCTTTTTTCTTTTTTTCTTCAGACAATGCTTTCATTTTATTTAAACCAACCGGTGGATCCTTTTCATCAATTTCTTAAATGTTGTGCAGCTGTAACTCAATTAATCAATCAATCAATCTTTATTTATATAGCGCCAATTCACAACAACAGTTGTCTCAAGGTGCTTTCCAGAAAGATCAGGTCTAGACCAAACTCTTTATATAATTATCTACAGGACCCAACAAATTCCTCCTTGAGCAAGCACTTGGGCGACAATGGCGAGAAAAAACTGCCCTTTAACGGGCAGAAATCTCAAGCAGATCCAAGACTCAGGGTGGACGGCCTACTGCCATGACCGGTCGGGTTTGAAAAAAAAGAGAGTGAGAGCGAGAAAGAGAGAGACACAGGAGAGGAGAGATCTAACTCATCTCTTCATTGATGTTTTCCACCTGAAATACACTCTCACCTAACTTGATACTGATTTTCTTTTTTTATCTCTCCCTCCATGGCCATATCTGTACATTCTCCTTCTTGCTGAGGTGTATTCAGGACTTCCAGACAGTCCAGTGTCTTAGCCGCCTGTTAAGGAGCTGCAATGGAGCTGCTATTTTGTAGTAAAGAGGAGTACAGTGTTGCAGAATTGATTGTAGTTCCCTGGCATCTTATTGCTCCATCCATTATCAACTTTGCACATACTTGTCATGGTTCTACTGGGTATTGGGATTTGGGAAACGCTGAATGAGCCTGTTATAGTGCAGGTGCTTGATTTTGTTTGATATTGGAAACTTAAAGTGCAAGATAACATTTTGGTAAAAATGAAGTGTGAAAAGAGTAGAAGTACCTTATGTCTTAGTGCATGCTATACTTTCTTAGTGCCAGGTCATCACTTGCAATACAGTAAAATGATGCCTCTTGCATTATAACTGAGGTGTTCGAACTTCCCATAAAGGTGACACAAGCTCTAACAAAAGCAAAGGGGACCTTTGAAAATGTTTTCCTGTGGGTAATAGTTTTCTTGATATGTTTACACCTGCAAATTATACTAACTGATTATAGATTAAATAACTGTTGGTAAAGTGGCTCCGTTTCGAGCAGAGGTTAGACTGGCTTATACACAAAATGTTGCATAAAAAGAGTGGCTGACTACTAAAATTTATATTTTTAGAAATAGATGCAAGATCAGAGTCATCATTGTGGAGATTTCAGGCTCTACTGCATGAGACACATCAATGCACTGAGCCAAATGCTTAAGTTTTGTACATTAAGGGCCACTAAACAGCCACAAATTGGAACAATGACCCCTAATTGATATGAAGTTTGCATTTAGATTTTCTTATATTGCTTACACCAAGAAGGTTATGTTTTCGCTAGCATTGATTTGTTTATGGGGTAGTACAGTGGTATGGTTAGTGGTGTTGGCTCCCCAGCAAGAAGGTTCTGCCTTCAAATCCACCCCGGAATGAGGGTTTGCATGTTTTTCCTATTGAAGCGTGGGTTCCGTCATGGTGCTCAAGCTTCCTCCCACAGTCCATAAACATGCAATATAAGTGTGACCTTGCGCTGGATAGCCATTCATAAAACAAATGAATGGTCTGTGTGTATATCTGCTGTAAAAGGTACACAAAAATACTTGATTTTCATGAAACTTGATGGGAGTGCTAACCATAAAAGATAGGGGATGAGGTAAATGGAGTGTATTTATATTAAAGTTTTCTAGTTCACCTGACCCATGTGCATAAAAAAAAAGGCAGCATTCCCCCATTCACAAAAAAATTCATACAGTGATGACAGATGCTACCATGCATGGCGCCACCTGCAGGTAACCATTCAAACCATTGTTCACACACCAACTGACAACGACGGCCACCTTACCAACTGAGCACCGGCGCCACATAATTAACATATTGAAGGTGAATCAGAAATTTTACTTATTTCAAAATGTCTGTCTATTATGCATACATTTCCTGTTGGGGTTGATACATTTTATTAAGTTGTTTTCACACCAAATGTGATACAAATTTTTGCATCACTCTACAATTTTCTCCTTACTTCCACCATTGTCACCAGCGTTTATTTGCGTCACGCATAAGAATAAAACAAGCTCTTGAATATACAGCCCATTACAAACAATGTCTTTTTCTACTGCTTCATTCTGTTGTTATCATTGTGAGTCTCATCTCTGAAGTGGATCGGGCATCTGATTAGGATTCCTCCAGGACGCCTCCTTGTGGAGTGTTTAAGGGCAAGTCCAACTGGGAGGAGACGCCGGGGTAGACCCAGAACTTGCTGGAGGGATTATATATCTAATCTAGCATTTGAACACCCAGTATGAGCTGGATAGTGCTTCTGGGGAGAGGGATGTCTGGAAATCCCTTCTTAGCCTGCTGCCATCGCAACCCGACTCGGAAAAGTGGAAGAAAATGGATGGATGGAAGTGAATGACATAAGTAACGCAAATTTGTGTAATTTGCATTTCACGTCACTCACATGAATTACAGACAATGTAAATAACATTCAAATTATTTACATCAAGCATTTGTGACAACCTGTTTCTGTTCACACCTTTGTACTGACTTCGTATATAATCATGTATCATTCAGTGTGAACGCAGCATGGAAACTTTGAACATGTAGAGTAGAACACTATCTCATTTTCAAGTGAATCAAGATAACATTGAAAAGTCTAGATTATTTTGGACATTGCAAAATCAAAAGAGACCATATTGGGCGAAGGGTGGAGTAAACCCCGGACATGTTTTCACATAGGAGACAAAGTATTCACATTCACATCTACAGGGAATTTTGAGCAACAAATTGCCTGTGTTGTATATTTTTGGAGTGTGGGAGGCTGCTAGTGCACCCGGAGAGAACCCACACATAACGTTAATTGTTATAGATGTGATCAAATGTATATTACCAATGTCACTGGGGCCCCTCCCGCAGTTGCCCTGGGGTGTGCCAATGTGCTCTGGCTGCATTGATCCGGGTCCTTCCTGGGCCCTGGGCTTGTTCGTTTTACCTGGGACACTGTTGTGCTGTGGGCTCTGTGTCCCGGGTATTCTTGCGGCTTGGGGGACTGACCCGACTATCCGGCTTTTGTTGGACTCTGGAGGGGGCCCTGTTCACCAGCGTCTACTATGACCCAAATTTCAGTGTTGATTGGGGCCACCAGTGGCTGTTGAGCCAGTGTTCTAGGTCAAGATTACCGCTCTGTGTTTGGATCTCTGGACTCTTTAGGGCCGACTGGGGTGCATGGAACACAAACCACTACACCACTTGTTAGCGTTACTGCCTGTTTTTCCATCTTTGTTTGTCTTGTTTTCTCTTTATGTTTCATACCAACCTCTTTGATGGGAAACTGGTATTAGATCCAAATAAAGAGTGATAGGCCAGTCTTGTAAGGAGGTGGTGTAGGTCACATACACACACACGAAAATAAATAATAGCAAAAATAATATCTAACTGCACATATTTTAAGAAATATGTTTTTTTACAAAATACATAAAAAAAAGTAAATAGGATTTTCAGAAACAGATGACCAATGATGTTAAAATACACTTATAAAGATGGACTATTCTAACCCTATTCTCTCCAACATCCACAGATACATACACACACACATACACACACACACACACACACACACACACACACACACACACACACACACAAACAGACACAAAGAGATTAGGAATCATTTAAATGCTTTCTTAGCATTTCAAAATTCTTACCCACCGCACCAAACAATTGCATCCATTTATCAAAGAGCTGCAGACCATTATCATACGAGAGAGTTATTTGTTGTGCTCGGTAGAACTGTGCTAATTACGTAAAAAAAAAAGAAGACATAGTTCTAAATATCACTTACTACTCTGAAAGGAAGCACTTTCTTAGGGTTAATTAGTAGTCAGCCGATTGCTTATTATTTGTGCAAACCCTAGCAAAAGCTTAATTAACTTTGATTCTCACTCTCTTGGAATTTGACCTAACAATGCTGCAATGATGCTGACATACGGATGGACTAAAGTGGCAATCAGCCAGTCCTTTGTTTAAGACATGAATGTTGTAATGACCAGACAAACAGGTGTGTGGCAGCTGGGCAGATCATATCAAACAATGTTTAGAGGACGTTTCTGCTTTTATAATCGATTAGAACAATCACCTCCTCTCAAATCCCTTGTTTCTTTACTCCTGTCAGTCTTTACCTATTTTCTTTTTCGCCTCCCTCCTCCTCTCTCTCTCTCTCTCTCTCAGTTTTCAGTGTGTTTCCTTGAACTCTGTAGCCTGTGGCTGCAGGCAGTGACGGGAAAGAGAGCAGCGTTCCTCATTCCAAAGTTAATAACTTTTTAATTTAATTGCTGAAGTTGACTGTGCCCTCAATATGTATTTTTCCCCTTTTACTCATTGTCATTCAATGTCGGAGTTCCAATTTGCCACACAGCTTTCTAAAGAGAGAGAGACACAGAGAGCGGGGGAGGGAGCTTGAGAGAGAAAGCGAGAGAGAGAGAGGATGGACTGGTGGCAGAAGCGACAGACAAACCGTTTTAATGGATGACTGAACAAATTAAATTTGTATTCATCCAGCAGCTTTCATCTTCGGCGTGATTATTGAAAAAAAGAGAGCTTTACAAACTTGATGACAGAGCCCACTTTGAAAAGTGGCTGTGACTTGGGAGGCAACATCTAAATAACGTTTTACACGGCAAGGTTTTTTTTTTTATTACATATGAAATCATTTAAAAATGAAAACACATTAGATCGCTGGCATGAAAGTGAAGACTATACTTATTCAGATGACACGCACGTCCGTCACAGTAACACCTGCACATTTGCGTTGTGCCCCTCCTTTTTCTGCCAAAACAATTTTTGCTTTGACCTCTCAATATGACAAGGAGATGAATTTTAAAAGTAGCAGATGAAGTGTGTGAAGTGTCTATATTGAACCTACGCGCTCCACAGACTGAGACAAAGACCCAATCTGCCCAGGGATTAAAATGCTAATAAAACGGGCAGGATGCAATTCATGTTTTAAGCCTCATGAAATATGCATGGTTCTGCGTGAGCCATATGCAGAAAGGATGGCACACTGACATGCCACAAAGAGGAACAAGGATTATTTTATGCTCTGTTGAGAAGTGTGGTTTTAACCTCTGACAAATGCCCGGACGTCACCCCAGTGCGAAAAAGACAAATTGATAAATGTGACTTTTATGATAAAGAAAAAGCCTCTTGACACTGTTATCTGCCACTGAGGTATTCAAAATGAAAGATGTGACTGTTTTATAGCCATAATTCAAACGACACATCGTGATTTCATTCAAAACAATTTATTAATGAGTATGATCAATTCAAGATGCATCCCTTATAATTGTCACTTAAAATGCTGTGATGCTCTGGCATAAAAACACATCAATCAGGTGGAGGAAATATGTGCTGCGATGGCCTCCTTTGCACTCCCGGGGTTTGATTTCGCTGCATTATCCGGTTCACTGCTCCTGTCTATAGGAATACAATATGGCAACAAAAAACTAAAAAATGGCCAGTAAGCGCTTGGAGCTTTTATTCTGATTAATCTGAGGAAAACATATTTTGTCCAAGCAATGGCATTCAGGGGGCTAATGTCATAGACGTGTATTTATCGAGGCTAACCACTGACTCCAATCTCAACACTGCAAGTTTTCCTGCATCTCCTCCGCTTGTGCAAGATCTCTCCAGGATTTACAAAAGTTAATTGTGAAACATGCATTGGGTATCAAGACTCCGATATCTGCAATAATACACTCATTAGCCATAACATTATAACCCCGGACATACATGGGAAGTCAGAATGACCTTGGTTATCTTGTCAGGATATATAAGGCAGCAAGACAACATTTTTGTCCTCAAAGCTAAGGTGTTTGAAGCAAGAAAAACGGAATGATCTGAAAGACTTTCACAAGGGTCACATTATTTACAAAATTGTAGCTCTAGTTGGGTTTCCTTGCGCAGGACAATGCTTCCTCCCACACTGCAAACAAGGTTCACGAATGATTGGAGGGACACAACATTCACCAGATCCCAGATCTGCGGCCGGATACCACAGCACACCTTCGGAGGTCTGGTGAAGTCCATACACTATGTGTCAGAGCGGCTTTGGTGTTAAAAGTGGAACCTACACAAGTGTAAATGCAAACAAAAAGTCAAAAACCAAAGTTCCTGGAAAAAAAGTTGTGAAGAAAATCCTGAGCCATTAATATTGTCACCAGCAGTGGACAGAAAGAAAGTAACAGTGCTGAAAGTGGTATTCAGATCTATGTCTGACATTACAGCCTCATACATGACCAGAACTGGTGAGCTGGGCTTTTCCTTCAGGCCATAATGTTCACAGAAATGACTCTGCAGATGAGGGAGCTACATCTCTAAAGCATTAATATTCTGCATCCAAGAGAAGTCTGTGATATTACTGTCTGACACTATCTAGAATTAGTTTGACTGCATGGGAACATACCAGCCTGCAGGCCTTCAAATAGAGAAAGCAGCCCTTATGGAGAAAATATTTTTTTTTTATCTATTAACTGTCAATATAAAAGTCAATAATTCTTTATTTACTGGATTTACTAGTTAATAAAAGATAATTTTGTACCACATTTTGTATATTGACAAATATAAATGTATTGTATGCATTTATATTCAGTAATACACATAATGATAAAGGATTAGCCCCAAAATTACAACCATTTGTTGCATATGTTTGATAAAATGTGGTGTAGTTTTCGTCTTTATTGTAATGTGTTTGTTTATATTCATCAATGTCGCTACACATGTTCCAAACATGCTATATAGCAAATTATTTGCAAATATTTTCATTTATGGAAAATGATTATTTATTGCACCGCATGATATTTTCAATAATTCTGCCATATATATTTGTTTCTTAAGGTATCAACAAAGCTGTACCAGGCTCTTAATATACCTATTTTAACTGTTTAATGGTCATGTTTATGTTGTCATTTAAAGTTTGTGTTGCCGGACTAATACTGGCATTCTGGCATCACAATGAGAGACTGCTGCAAAACATAAAGACGAAGAACCATTCACAGTGAGCCAATGCAGAGTCACCAGTACTGCATGTTTTTGTTCTGTGAATGTGGGAAGTCAAAGTACCCATAGGAAATGGTAAACTACCCTACTGAAGAGCACTAATGTCCTGGTGGATTTGAACCCATAACATCCTTATGAAGAAGCAGCGCTAAACACTGCACTCACTTTGCTAGCATTCCACCAGGTTGGATTTTTGCATCAAGGACGATGTGCTGGTGTTTCTCACTGCGTCATCCATCCCGGCGACATTGAGATGGAGGGGGAATGAGAGATTTAATGAAAGTAATGGTGCAATTGATACACCCTTTATTCTAAAGGGAAACAAATCACAGTCAATTACAGGTCTTCTCATCTCGTTGTTTGCTAGGAAAGTGAAGAGGGACAGGTAGAGTGAAGGAGAGAGGCTGTTTGGCAGGCCAGTTGAAAGATTTGCCACCCAATCTATGTATTCTTGGCTTTTATTGACCTCCCACAGCTTTATAACCAGTGAGTCGATTTCATCCAAAGCATACTGAAATAGAGCCAGCAACTCCATTAGTTGTCAGGTTTAATGTAACTAAGACTTCCAAAGTGATGGCTCAGCCATCTTCACGTGTCTCTGCACGTGTATCATACACATCTGCAGGTCAATAGGCTAATGATTAATTACAATATGCCCTTATATCAAAACTGTTTTGGAAATTGCAACAGGTAAGATTACAAAAGTTCCCATTGTATTGACCAATTAGGGCAAAGAAAGTAAACATTGAATTTTGTATATTTATACAATAATTGCAATCAACAAGCGCAATCAAAGACTTAAGTTGTTGAAACAGATGCTGCTTACCTCCGGAGATTGCAACTCATTCATCTGCACAAATAAAGATTTAATTATGTTTGCTTCATTGAGCTGTGTGATGGCCTTAGTCTACATGACAGTACCTGCTCTGGTACTGCCTCTCTTTCTTTCTCTTTTCTCACCAGTTTCGGACTAAACTGGACCAACGGTTGAGAAATTATAGCCTGAAACATTTGAGGACAAAGCCCCCCCTAGTGTCAGAGAGACAACAGGGACTTTTTCCAAAATCAATCCAGTTTTCAATCCTTGCACAAATGTTTAAAGGGATATCAAATTTGAAATTTTTCACTTATCCCATAAATACGACCTTATATGTGGCTGCGATGACAATAAGGAGCAGTAACCATTCACACACCAATGGATCAGCCATTGGGAGCAACTTGGGGTTCAGTATCTTGCTCAAGGACACTTTGACTGCATCGTAGTGAACCTCAGTGGCCAGGGATTGAACCAGCAACCTTCAGATAATTGGACGACCGTTCTTCCAGTTAAGCCACTTCTTTACTATGATTGGTTGAGGTACGCGCTCTCCGAGAGCTTTCTAGTTAAAAAGTCACCCCATCATGCGCTGATGTCATGCACACTCGGGCAAGAATCTTCTCTCCACAGAATTTTTCAGTCCCTGCTCTCTTTATACTCTAAAAAAACATCACATTTACTTAACTTAGTTATGCCAATCAGTCCAACAAAAGTAGGTTGGGTAATGGAAAAATATTACGAAAATAAAAATTATTAAATTATTTTAAACAAATGTCACCAAAGTGTCTTAATGAGGTGCTACGTCATAGTTATGAGGAATCTAATGAACCAAGTTAACTTTAATTTACTGAACACAATTAAGTTGCTTCGACTGAACCAAGTTACGTAGATATTTTTTTAAACATTGTTATGTTGACTCCACTACATACAGCTTTGTACTGTTATATTGATCTGTGTGCTATTTGCTGCTTTTACACTGCAATTTCCCTGTTGTGGGACTAATAAAGGTTTATCTTATCTTATCTTATCTTATCTAAATCAAAACATTCGAAGATTTCATTAATGCAATGAAATACCCTTTTTTTTTCAAAAATGCAATAATTTAGTTTTTTAAATATATAAAAAATAATGTTTTTTCAAACATTTATGTTTCATTTCTTCAAGTGCAGTCTACTTTCCAACTCATCATGTCTGTCCCTCTTCGGAGGCAGTTGGCAGTTACCTTTCAAGTGCCCAAGTTTTGGTGACTACTGATGAGGACCTTTTCATTTACTAATGTTGTCTATCCTCCTGTCTTGTCCACTTTATTGGTTGTCATCTTGACCCTCCTGCTTTGCTGTACCTCGTGTTTTATAAAATAATGAGATAGTAATTAAAATTGAGTCTTGCATCAGGGGTCATTAGTACAATAGTAGAATGCATTCTACGTTAATTTTTTAGTTTTATTCTTGGCTGCTTACGATTGGGGAGTTTCTACAGTGTTATCTACAGATGCCCCTTCTGACGTAATCCAGCCAAATTCATATTGGAATCAGCCCCATGATTGCATTGGTTTGTGCATCCCTATCCTCTGGGTTTGAGGGCTCCAGTGGGCTTCAACCTCCCGATCCCAGCTTAACAAGAGCAGTGCTCTCAGACCTAATTTAATGGGAGAAATATTTAATGAATATATGTATTTCATCATGTAGTGATAATATCTAAGGTGAAACATTTTCTCTCTCTACTTACATTTTTATTTATTGAGCAAAAGCTATATGCGTTTTATCGCCGTGAATCATTTTTATGATATTTAATGCAACATGTAGTAGTAAAGTATTTTCGAGAACCACCACCTAAAGAAGACAATCAATAGTAGCCGACTAACATGAACATGCTAATCTAGTGTTGCTGAGCTTTTTCCCCTACGCCCCGAATAATGCATCCATTAATTGATTTCTCCGCCCAGCTGGTCACGGTGGTTGCACTTACACGGAGCAGCAGATGTGATAACACACATGTTGACTTTGGAACAGACACCAGAATCAAATCTGCCTGTTGCTTTCTCTGATTCGATAAGAAAGCCGTGATGCTGGTGATCTGAAGAAATTTAGACGGGTAAAAGCTGGAGCTCTGGATGGATACGCGTGGGAATCGGATTCTCCTAAATAAATAAACTGCCTGAACACTTAGTCCTTTGAAGTGTAAAAATGCATAGGCGGATCAATAGACTGAATCATAAGGGTGTTTATTGAAACAGCGTTACCCCTCTGCCAGAAAAACTAGCAATAACATTAAAGCCACCTGCATACTATTTGTGTAAATCTGCCTTTTACTGCCCAAACGGCTCTGTGATGTCACACTGTGTTCTGTCACATTTCTGTCGGATCCGGTTATAAGAAACTTCTATCAACTGTGCTACAATAGCATCTCTGTTGGATCTTAGACTCTTTGACAATAATCAGAGAGTTGCTGGATCTCCAGTTATCCTTCCATAAGTCACATTAGTAGATACTTACCCCTGCAGACACCCAACAACACCTGCAGCTCTGGAAATGCTCTGACCCAACAATCTAGCGATCGCAAATTACTATCGTACAGACGAGCTACTGCAAGAATTTGTTCTATACCCGTGGTCCAACTTTATGTTCTAGCTAAAGCTATAAAACAACAAATTACATTTAAACAAGTAGGTTAAATAATCTTTCCTGCAGAGAGAGGGTGACTTCGGTGTGACAGTGATAAGCTTTGTCCCTCATCAGTGATTTACATTCAGGGAGGACCACACAGATGTTTGTCCTTGCTTTTTGTGAACCTGCACCTCAGTTTTGGTTCTCAAAATTCACAGAGTTCTCAAAACACAAAATAGTTATCCAACAACAATGTATTCTCTCCATATTCTTTGCCTTCGTCCTACTAGAAAACATGAAAAACCAGGGTCCAGTTTGTCCTTCTAGGCTTCCGTAGAAAACACTGCGTCACATCACGGCGGCCTCCACTGAAGAAGACCCGCCCCTACGTAGATATGAAGGGTTAAAATAAAAATATTATATCCAGTTGATGATACAATAAAAATAAATGTGCTCATGCTTATTAAATTCCATTTTTCAAAGAGATGCCACTTCATTTTACACACTGGACCTTTAACAAGCAGGTAGGTTTGTCTAAGATTTCTTGCAAAAACAGTAAAAAAGGAAAGTTGAGTTAAAAACTGTTGGGTCTTTTCTACCATGACAATCCTTTTGTGCTTCTTTGCTGCATTTATTTATGGAGCATGCATTTTCCAAATGAAACAAATAATTTTCCCTTTAAGAGGACCAGGACCAAGGAAGACCCTGAACCCGCCTCTTTCCCCACCCAAAAAACCCCGCTAGATTTATGCTTTATTTTTATTGTCCCCACCAGCCAAATTCAAGAATTATGTTATAGATAAATAGAAGGGCTGAAATAGCGCCGCAGTAAAAGCCTAGAATGAAGAGATTAATCAGAAAGGAACCATTTAATAATCTGTGGACTTTAGGATCAGGCTTCAGCCACCTTGTCTAGTAAGCACTTTAGAAGTGCACTTGTGCAAAAACAAAAAGTAAGAGGAAAATAAAAAGTACAACTATGAGATCCTTTCAGAGAGAGTATCTGTCTGAATCCTCAGAAATGTGTTTTAAATCATTCATTCTCCAAGACAAACAGGGAAGCTTTTCCGGACCTCAAGTTTTAGCACCAATTCAGGCGTGGTAAATCCTCTTTCATTCTGTCCGACGCCTCACCCAACCCACATTGACACAACAGCTAATCCAATGGAAGTGAAATACACATTTCAATTTTCACTTATTGTACACACAAGGGACCCCATATAACGGAGACGAGGAAAATTCTTCATCCTCATCATGCTGCTCCGAGCAGCTTAATGTATACTTGGGAGATGATGTAACCTCGCTTCTGCTGTTCGTCCTCCATCTTCTCCCAGTGAGTTTAAAATGAAGACGATAAGCTCCTTTGTACTAGACTGCAGGGATGTCAAACATTCAAAGCGCCGAGAGGGCAGATGAGAGGGGAGTTTTTACGAGGGGACGGGGAGCATGTGTGAGTTTGAGTGGGTAGGTGGGTGGGGGGAGGGGGTTGAGTTATGTGTGAAGGCAGAGATCCATGTGTAGCCCTGAGGGTTTATTAGCTGCATCACGCTGTTACGCTCAGATTTATACTACACACAGTTCGGAGGTTTCAAGTGCCAATTAAACATCTTCATCTGTCATCACACTTTTGCTCATGACCTTTTTTTATTCATCATGTCACCGAAAAAAGCTGTTT
The DNA here is from genome assembly GCA_009660295.1 of Lophius piscatorius. NCBI lineage: Eukaryota > Metazoa > Chordata > Actinopteri > Lophiiformes > Lophiidae > Lophius > Lophius piscatorius. Next base: position 28,235 of record VRLP01004086.1, read on the forward strand.
CTTCAATTTGAACTTTGAAATAGACGAAAAAAATGGCTTTTTTTCACAAAAAAATCTAATCCGTTGAGGAAGATATATTTCGCACTTGATTTTCAGAACAGTAGGAAGTATTTATAATAATAAACTGCAAGTATGCACACATCCTCCAAACAATCCCCTCACGGTGACTTCTCTACTATATTGTGGAAGTTGTCTTCCTTCTCTGGGAGAGCGTTAATGTTACGGAGCGTTACACATCATATCCTTTGCATAAAGACGCCCTAACTCTTCTAATTTAACGATGTTGAAGAGGACAGCTTCCTTTACGGAGTTTGTAGTTCTGCATTGCCTCAGTTATTTCAACACTGCAGAAGAACACGCCGTCATTAGGAGGGGTAACGACAGTGGAGTGTTCATGACAGCATGCAACTATTACTTAAGATGTGTGCCCGATACGTAGAGAGAATCTTTGTTGTTACCGCTGTTGTAGAAAATGGGTTACAAAAAATTGCGACAAGCATACAGTTGACGGTGGAAATTCATAAAACAAAGAATGAACATACTGCTGTGGGCAGCATGTTGTCCCCATCCTGTGAATCAGGTAATACAAACCAGTATGACTAAATTAAAATAAAATGCAGCTGGAGTTGCTCATCATGCATGTCCTGCTGCTTTGTATTACTGCGGTTCCTCCTGCTATCAATTGCTCTATCATTACCCTCTCCTTTTAACTCTGAATTCACGGAGCATGTTAATGTATCAACTGATAGCAAACTTTGTCAATTTTCCGACGCCCGTGAAAAATGTACTTTGATCGGTGTGTAATTGTGTCTCCTTGAAAATGTCCTGATAATTGTATTATTGAGTGCAATTGTTTTTCTTCAAGGTTGAACCAAAGACATATAAAATACCGACAGATTTTAGCATCTGACTGTCAATCTATTGTATACAATCAAATACGACTAAATTGAATAGAGATTTCCCTGCATCAAATAGATTTAACGGTTATTTTAATGAAAACACAGTTTCTGAGACGTCACATTCTAACTGATTGCCCGATTTTACTCCCCTAGTACATAGATCAATCATTAGGCGGTGCCATTTTAAAAACACTGTTTCGGCCATAAATTCGTAACCTTTTTTCCGATTTTGTCCAATTTTGGGGAATATGGATCGCCCCAAGGAGATCTAATATTGCGTATATCATATTTTACTCCCTAGGGGAACTTTTTTTATTGAAAAAAAAAAACAAACACGGTTTTTCGGACATAACTTCAAGTTTAATTTGAGGAGGTAATTAATGTGGACTGCTTGTACAACAGACGATTGGCGACTTTCCGAGGACATACACTTGCTGTCGGGGACTACAGCATAGGCCCAGCTTAAGTTTACTCACATCACTTTGAAGTAACAAAAAAATTAGGGGAATTCTTCGTTTTTTAACCGGCCACCTTGATAGGTTTAACTTGAAATGGAAACTTGTTAAACCCACAAAATGTAATTGATTTGGCGCAATATAACAGTTTTGTGAGAATCTCAAAAACAAAACAGTCAATTAAATTTTTCCTAGATTATTTCATGTTGGAAAGAAGTTTAGCAGATCGTAAGAAAAATAGCATTTTGTTGAATTGATGCTGCTTATTGTGGCATTATCTAATTATTTAAAAGATAATGCTACAGTTGCCCAACACTGATATATTGGTTGCACATAGGTCAGTTTTTTTGGTATATTTGGATTAAGTCAACTTATTATTTTTTGAGTGTACTGACGTCCGGATATGTGACACCTGAAGAATCTCAACGCTTACAGGCTTTTGCGGGAGAGCAATGCAAGAATTTCTCTAAAATATCCAAATCTCATGAATGGTGCAAAACAAATGATACGGTTCTTGTTGATTTTGCATCAATTGCATTGCCCTGTGTGAATACACAGTTACATACGGCTTTGCATTTAATTTATATGTAATCCCCCTGCTGAAAGATTTACATTGTATACGGTGTGAATCAGTTGGGGGGCTGTGGGTTTTGACAGTCCTTAATGTTGAGACATTGCACTTAATTACATCAACCTCATGGTGACACTAGTTCAAAATTGATGGGATCACTACGTCCCGCAGTGTGCCCATTTATCAGTTTTTTCAAATCCCGTTCAGGATTATGGGGAGCCGGACCCCATCTCAACTGATGTTGGACGAAAGGTGGGGTTACACCCCGAACAAGTTCTCAGTTCGACACAAGACCAACACAAATAGACAAGCAACCCTTCACATCTATCGGCAATTTAGAATCATAAATTCACTTACATTGTATTTTTGTAAGGGACCGTGGGAATGACTCAAACAGATCCAAATTTTCCAAATCATGCTGCCCTGAAAAATGTGTTGATTGAACTGGCGTCCAGTCGTGCTTTCTCTAACGATATCTTCATTATTTTCTTTCTGGTCACACCGTTACATTTTATGGTTCGGCTGAAATCAGACATCCTTAACTTGCTCGGATTAGATTTCGGCATTGGAGAGAGAATAAGCGCGCTTGGTGTGTATAACCCCAAATTAATAATAATAATAATAATAATACATTTAATTTATAATGCACTTTACATTTGGATCAAATCTCAAACGTTTTGATATAAATTATCCTGCTTTGGAGTTTGAAAAACTCATTTTCTTATGCTCATCTACTACTTTTAGACAAACTCTCACTCCCTCCCTCCCTCCCTCCCTCCCTCCCTCCCTCACTCACTCACTCACTCACTCACTCACTCACTCACTCACTCACTCACTCACTCACACACCCACACGCACACAGACACACATCTATTCATTACTCTATCTACTATCACATGTAGATGTAGAGTAGATGCAGTAGATGCTCCTGCGGGATCTCTGTTCAATTTCAACAAATTAAAAATGACTACTCATTTTAGCCACTCGTTGGTGTGCCCAGCCCTCCCATGCCCTCCCCCAGGAGGCTGCCATTAATATTAGCACAGCCCTGTTACAGCTTCATCAATGTTAATCAGAGCTAAACATAACATTGGATTCCCTCCAGCATCCTGTAAAAGGCCCCAAGGCCTGAATGTGAACAGCTTTGGCTTTGATTGTTTCTGTAAGAGTGATGATTCAAATATGTATGATGATCCAGTCACAGATCCAGTCCAGATCACTGTTAGCATGTTTGTTTGTTTTTTTAAATAGGTTGTTGACATTATTAATATAATAAGTTTGAGAAAGACTTTTCTCTTTTGAGGTTTTATTCTGAAAAACAATATTGGAGTGATCGGCAATATTAGGAGCAGTTATTCATTATGTATTGTATCATGGTTTTGAAATATGATGCATCCAGAATTTCATCCCATGAGATGAATTAAATATCCTCATTGACAAGAATCCCAAAAACATGCCCAAAAAAACCTTATTTACAGCTTGATTTTTAACTCATGGAGTCCTCAAAGAGCTAATTTTCTCATCAGGTTTTAATGCATTTTACATTTATAATGCATTAATAACAAATTCCATATCACATTTAAACTGTAACTTAAACACATTCAGGAAAATGTTGTATATTTATCTGATTGCAATAAAGCTAAACAGAAAAGTTTGAATTTTGATTAATGTAATGACATTACAACATAGCTACAAAAGGTGGGAAATCTATGAAATCTACAAAGCCTAAAATAAATTGATGTAACTGAATTTCGTCAACTTGCACTGGAAACTTGTTTGTGTTCCTTTTTGGATATTCATATCATTATTATATTATATGTTTTGGGTTGATGCCCAACATATTCCATAATCTGGGAAGACGCACCCACTCTATGATCTTAAAAATGGGAAATCTGTTTTTCTAAGCAAAAAATTGTCAAGGTGATATATTTTCATATTATGAGAAACGTTGCCACAAATGCCCAATGTAACACATAGTGTATGTAACATTACAGATCTCTGATGCGGCAGGAAGCGTTTCTAAAATCATTTCAGAAGTTGCTCTAGGTGGTCTGTTTGGTCTGTTTTATATTCCAGCAGCTTTCCTTTAGGGTGAATGAGTCAGGGCGCTTATGTAAAGATCTTTCATATTTCTTTGCTGTTTTTTTTCTTCCTTTGCTACAGTGAATGTGTAACATACGTGATATTAGATTACAACTGTGACAGCTCTCTGGTTAGTTGTGATCTTTCACAAAAATTACTCTGAGCGAAAACAGATTTCCAGAGGTTGGTCAATTATTACTATTTCGGCCAAAACGTATGGAAAAAGAGTAGATACATGATTACAGCTACTATTCTATAGCTATGATATGTGGCCTTACCTGCAAAACCAGGCTTTGGTCAAAGTTGTACGCGCTGGGCCGTCCCTCCAGGGTGGAGAAAGCCACATTTCCTCCAGAGAGGGGAGAGATGTCACTGAACTCGTTTGTGCACAGAGCAGTCCTCTCATCATCTCCTGGACGGATGTAAACCTTTGTTTTCTTCACATAGGTCTTCTCACAGGAGCCGCTGTAATACTGGTAAGGCAGCCAGGGCCCATCCTCTTCTGTCCGCTTATAGATGGCGAAGCTGTCCGGCCGACTGGTGTAGAATTTCAATCGTATGTAGGAAATCTCAAAAGACTTCCCTGTGGAAAACAGACATTATTAGCATCGAATGGAAACATTAAAATAATTACTGTTAGTACTAGATCCACAGTAGCTACACCATTAGATCTGGGCTTTTTTTTCCCTTTTTTTTTTATGTCAGAGACAAATACAGATGGGTGATAGTTTAAAGGCCCAAGAGCAAACAAAAATATATAATGAAACTAATTGGATTATAGAGAAAACAAAGATAACAATGGGGGATCGGATTCATTTCCCATGTTCTCTGCAGAGTAAAGGAATGTCATTCCTGCAGGAGAAGAAGAATCCGCAGGATTATATTCTCATTATCCTGATCATTATGGACCCCGCAAAAGAAACAAAGGTCAAAAGCCAGCAGACGAAAAATTTCTATTAACTTCTATTAAATGCAGGCCAGTTAATATAGACCTACCCATGAGTGCAACAACAGAACATAAACTAATGCAACATTTGTGAATTGAAAGCATCAGATTTCCTCAATGGACAGATGATAGGAGTGATTAACATATCATTGACTGAGTGATGAGGGAAGTGTTTGGGCCTCTTCAGCCATTTGGTGCACGTGTTCAAAGAGGATGTAACACTATCCAGAGGTTTGTGCCCCCCTAAAGCAGTGATTAGACTTCAAAATGTAGAAAAGGAAAACTGTTTAGGGGGATTTAGCAGATACGACAAGGATGCACTGTAATTACTGTGTAAGTAGGTGGAGGGATGAGTATACCAGGTACATGTTTGATTCAATGAGAGGGTAAATTTGTGTCAAACACATTTGAAATCTCTATGTAGTTTGTTGGCATTAATATTTCTTCCTGCTGTGATGCAAAGCAGTGATTGCACTGATTAGAGTTTATAGAAAAGCTGATTTTCCCTTATATCAAATGGAAAGAGAGAATCAATCAATGTTTCCTTTTGATTGAGTGGTGTCATTTCCCACCATTGTTTACCCCAGCAGGTACAGTTCCAACAATAATCATTGAGCCATAGCAGTGACACGTCCAGCGTGTCATACGTGTCATGCATCTTATCTTCACGCATTAAGAATCCAGCAAATATTGCACCGCTTCATGGGGGATTAACCGGGCAAGCACAAACTGGAGTCATATTGAGACCAGAGTGAGCAGTATCGTGGAGAAGCTCTCTTAACAGGATTATTCAATGCACTCATGGGGCTCTTTTTTTCCCTACATCATTAGATGCTAAGTCTCAGCCGCTCTGTACGTATATAGACGGATGCCATCCACTGCTGCTGCTATAATGACATCTGTTGCTTTTCCCTGCCAAGTCAGAACCACGCATTCTATCTCTTGTCTCTGCAGTGATCTCTAATGGTATCTTTCCTTTAGGAGAGCTGAAATCATTTGGCTTTCATTTACTCCCTGCGTGAGATGAGCTCAGCCCAGTGGAGACTGATGCAAAAACATAAAGAGACAGAAGATGAAACATGGGCTGATATCCCCGCAATGAAATGCAAATGAATTGTAATGGATATTTGTATGTTTTTATTCATAATGTTTCATGATTTGTGATTCATCATATTTCACAATGGAATACTTTGTGTATTAGAAATGAAGTGGCCGCAGATAAGATTTATTTTTTTTAGCTATTAGACTTTAAATAAAAACAGTAGCGACAGATAGCCTTTTTAATACAGTGGAATTATTTTTATCAGTTTGAACAGAAGTCTCTCCTCAACAAGTGACAGTTGTTTTGGGCACATAAAATTATGACATGTTTGGAAACCTAATAAGCCTGGTGAGATTTCACCGCCCAGATCCAGAATCATGTGACATCTCAGACCACAGCTGGTCATGCTGTGTACATACACCAAATAATTGGGGGCTGCAGATGGGCAGCGTCTGAGCAGGCATGATTCCATTGCTGGGTTTACCCAGCCGGAGCCCAACATTTTGATTAAAATCACTTTAAAGCCCAATTAAGAAAACTACAACCAAAAAACAAAATGCACTGCTCAAACAGCACACAGAGTCTGGTAAACTTCTGGGATCTGGATCTGTCAGGTGAGCAAGAGCGGGCAACTGTGAATCAGTTTCACCGGCTTGGGTTCCAATGAAAAGCGACAACAGGTAGACAGTAGAGGCAACAGCAAGACAACCCCCCAAATGGTTTCTGGTTCTGCAAGTGGGGACCACAGAACATTATTTTCTCTTCATCCTTCCTGATTTTCCTCTAGTTTTGCATTTTGTTAAGATCCTTGTCACTACTTTACGCCCATTCAGGTTGCACAGTCCAGCTCCTCCAGGATGGAACATCCATACATGCCATCACAAGAAGCTTTGCTGTGTCCCCAAGCAAAGTCTGAAGAGTGTGGAGATACCAGGAGCGACCAGGAGAGCTTGACCGGACAACAGACCAGCAGCAGAACCGGTGTCTGCTCCTTTGTGTGAGGAGGAAAAGGAAGAGCACTGACAAAGCCCTACAAAAGGACCTCCAGCTAATGGTGTTATATTTGAGGACCCAACATCCTCTAGTGGGGGCTGTGCTCACAGCCCAGCACCAGGGAACAGCGGAATTGGTAGGTTCACTATTTGCACCCCGTTCTATTCACAGATGAAAGCAGTTTCACACTGAGGTCATGTGACGGACGTGAAAGAGTCTGGAGACGCCGTGGTGAACGCTATGCTGACCGCAATATCATCCAGCAGGACCGGCTTGATGGGGGGTCAGTGATATTCTGGGGAAGCATATCCTTAGAGGGTCTCAAAGACCTCAACGTGTTAGCCAATAGTACCCTGACTGCTGTTAGGTACCAGGAGGAAATCCTCAAACCCACTGTGAGACCTTATGCTGGTGCATTGGTCTCTGGGTTCCTCACAATGCCCGGCCTCTTGTGACCAGTGGGTGTAGGCATGTCCTGGATTCCCCAGAACTGAATCCATCTGAGAACCTGTGAGACGTTAAGTATCCTGGCATCACATGCCACCAAGTAGTACCACCAACTATCCAGGAGGTCACTGATGCTCTGATCCAGGTCTGGAAGGAGATCCCCCTGGATCTCATCCACTATGTCATCAGGAGCCAAGTCATTTTAAGCAGGGGCCTTCAGGCACATGGGGCTTAATCACACTACTGGGACACATTATGGGTTCTTGTGATGAAATTCATTCCAGCTGGATCAGACTGTGATTTCAATTTTTTACTCCTTTTTTCTATTTTGGGTGTGATTTAGAATCTATCCCTCAATGGTTCCGAATTACATAGACTGTTCCTATTTTGAATTACACAATCATAAATAAAAAATTTCTGCGTGAAGTTTTCATTCATCAAGATCTTCTCTGTCATTTAAGGTTTCCCCTCATTTGTTTAGCCTATACTCAGCAACAAAACAACAAAAAGCTCCTACATTGATTACCTCCTGGATGATGTTCTGTCTGCTTGTGTCCGCAATCTTGGCTAAAGTGCAAGATGCCGACATTGGGACCACGACAGAGAGTTTGTTTGATACAAACTCTCAAAAAAATATACGTTATGTTGAGAAAGTCAGAGGTAATGAACTCGGCAAACAAGTCCAAAAAAATCTGACTTGGGATAGTTAAGACCCGTAAATAAATTGAAAACTGCTGGAAAACTTTGAAGATGCCAAATACCAAGCTAAATCCCACAATTACAAAAGTGGATCAGACTAACTAACTCCTCTTTTTTTATGAGGCAATGAATGAAGTAATGGGAGGAAGACCACTGGTGAACGTGGCTGACAGTGGCATGGATCTGGGTTTTCAGGGCGAAGAGTACCTGCTCTACTTTCGAAGAGTTTGCTGCTAATCTAGCATTACAAATTTAACTCCACCACTCAAGTATTGCTCTTTTCTGCATTACTTTCTAGGTTCCTTTGATAGGAATTACAGTAAGCAGCTGTTATTATATCCACTAACACACTCCAATCAGCCTCAAAATTAAGACCAGTAATTGTTTCATCAAATTCACAATAAAGCCTAAAACCGTGAAAGATATCATTCATAATGCTGCTATAATGTGGGAAGTCTGCAGCTTAGAAATAAACAGCCAATGTTGAGGGATAAAGTGAGGATTTGACAGCTAACAATGTGGTGCCCCCTCACATCTAGTCTCAAAACATAAAAGAAACAGACCCTTTTTTCATTTTAGTGATTGTATTTTTTCATAATCTACTGAGAAAATGAAGAACCAAACCAGGATTCTCAGAAAAACTGATTTTTTTAATTTAGATTTTTGTTTCTCAAAATGAAAAATAAAGAAAAAAGCCTTTTTCTTTTAAGCTGTCCTGACCTGTCCTACCTCGGCATGCAGAATGAAGATCTGGCTGCCTTACATTGCGGGACAGATTTTTGTCGGAAAACGGAAGAATTTTTTTCATTATCAAAACCTAAAAAGAAAATCCGACTACCAAAAGACACACAGACCCTTTTAGAGCAGTACTCAAGTAAACAGCGCGGCTGAACTGATTTCAGCTAGAATAAAGAAAGGGGTCTATTTGAACCCAGCTGGTGTCATCTTAACACTGCTGTTCTCATATGGCCAGACTCAGACAGGATGAGACAGAAACTTAAGTGTAGACTCAATATTTACCATCCATGTAATCCAAGCAGATTTGTATCCAGCTAATACATGGATGAGTGAATTTTTCTTGTGATAGCGCTGCATCTCAGTGTTTACGAATGAAATAAAATACTAAAAAGAGGAATCTTATGCATGCCAATAGTCTGGCTAAAAGAACTTTGTGGCAACTGTGGGAGACTTTCATAATTGTTTTACGTCTGAGACAGGAAGTAGCCTCTCTTTGACGCTGCTAAATGGGAACCAGCTGCAGGCATCAGTGTGTGCCGTTAGAATGTTTGTGTGTGTCCTTCTCAAGTCTTTGTGGGAAAAACCTGACCCCAATTCCTTACCAGCAAACTACCCAGTATTTTCTTTTTCTCTCCCCTTCTTCTTCCTCAGTATGTTTTGTTTACTCCCCTCGAAGCAGCCCAGCTCCCCTGCTACTCCCTGCTCATCCACAGAGCCACTCTGACCTGGCTGCAGTATGTGTCCCCACATCCTACTGCTGTGTTTATCATCCCAGCATTTGTCTGTATTTGCTTCAGAGAGAGCTTGTTTCGTTTGGAGAGGCGAAAGAAAACAGTGGTGGCGAGGAGACCCCCCACCAGCAACCCAGATGGGAAGCAGAGCTTTCGTATTGACAAAGGGATGCCACACATGCAAAATGCAGGCATATTCAGTCACGTAAAATGTTACAAAAACCTATTTGAATCTTTTAAGACTACAAAATAATCCAAAACCATCGGGGATAGAAACACGTGCAGAAAGGGGAAAAGGTTGATTTAGTTTGCAGACTTGTGCGTGTTTTGATTGTTTGAGGAATGAGGAAACCCTCCAGACAACAAGGAGCAGACCTCTGTTCCAGCAGAACTGGCACCTTTCCCAAGGAAAGAAATAGCCGAAGATTATGACCAACAAAGCCTCAAAACACAGCCAGACATTTACTTCTATTGGAAATCAATATTCTCAATTAGACAAATGCAGTTTTTTGCTTTCAGAGCATGTGATATAATAGTTCATCGTCAAGGCTCTGACATTTTTCCCTTCTTATAGCGTTAGTCCATGTGTCTTTACATAGTTGGGAGCTTCGATTCCTCAAACCAATGTAGAAAATTCTGGTTCTGATCATTAAATACCTTCATTGACTGAATGATGAATCTCCAACACTTGCACACTTTTTATACACAAACAAGATGTTGTTAAAGGTAATTCTAATCTCACTGGCCAAAGCTCCAGTAGATGTTCAAAACATAGAGAGTCGTTAGGTCACAAGATAACAGTTGACCATGTATCACTAATGAGGTCAAGCATCGTCAAGTTTAATCCAAGATGTCCGATTTCTTCTGATTCAACCTTCCGCAATCACCAAGACAAATGGCAAAAAAAAGATGTTGTTTTTTGGTTCAACAAAAGGAAAGAAAATAAGAAATGTTGAGCTAGGACTTTGATGCCCCTGCAACTGGAGAAATTTTAATAAAATAATATTAATTTGTGCGGATCATAGGAGACTGTGAGAAAATTACCTAGGTTGGAAATATACCAAAACATGCTAACAAAAGACAAAAATATGACAAAGGAAGCAATTATTAGATGTGAATCTTCAGGGTGTTAATATTTTCAGGAGAAGTGGATGATGGAAAAAAAAAAACAAGAATAGAATTGCCTCAAGAATAGATTTGAGAAAATGAAATATGCCTTAAAATGAAAAAAAAGCTGGTGAATTATTTTTTTTTTTTAAAACATCAATATATAGACCTACAAGGCATATAAGACATTTCATTGGATTCTGTCAAGATGTGGAGATTTCTGCCGCCAGAAATATGCCCTTAGGTGGAGGCATAGGCCCTAATGTATGATATTCTCCAAATTTGAATTTGAAATTTGAGAGTACACCAATGACAAATTGCCTATAACACAAGTCATAGCAGGCCAAATTACCATAAAAATTGAATAGTAATTCTTAGTTGTCAAGCCAACAATTTGTCAAAACCCGCTGTGAGGCTCGATGACGGACAGCAGAACACTCATTTTAACATTAGTAAGAAGAAAAATGAAGGCAAAGCCAAACTAAATACAACAAAAGCAAACAATACTGAAGGACAGAGAAGTAAGACTGGATGAGTGTCACAAACTTCTAAATGTGATACACACAACGAGGTGAGCTAAATCACTCTTCGGACCGCTGAGAGCCACAGCTTTAGATTAATGATAACTAATCAGGTACTGAACTTTTGGAAAAATTTGAGGTACTTGAACTATACTTGAGAATTTACATTAAACTTCTACTTCACTAACTCTCATAGGAAAATAATTTACTTTCTACTCAACTACATTAATCTTACAGCTGTTTATGATTATACTTGCATGCCTACACTTCAGTAAGACTTTGAAAGCGTAACTTTGAACTGTAATGGAGTGTCTTCATAATGGGGTATTAGTATTTTCACCCAAGTAAAGCCTCTGAATACTTGGCCCACAGCTGATACCAGCACACATTTGCTGAAATCAGGGTACAAAGGGGATATAACCCCTTCTACATCCAGGTAACAGATTCCCACACTCAAAACCTTGATAAAATTCCTACAATCTCATCTCTTTTTGCTGACATAATTCCATGTTCACTTTGTCACCTTGTGGTGAAAATGTTGTCCTGAAGCTCTGTCTGTTTTGGTTTGGTGTTGAGAGATGAATTTAATCCAGAGATATAGCGTTATACACATAATCCAAACATCCAATTTGTATCTGAGCGAAACACTGACAGCTGTTATAATTACATTTTATTATCTTATTATTTTTTATCATATGAAGAAATAAAGAATGGGGGCGGGGTGTGGTTTGGTGGTTGGAGCTGGATAGTCAGTGCGCCGAGATGCAAGGCAAAAGTTAAAGGAGCAACAGAACGCGGAAAGTCGGACGGTTCCAGAATCTGAGAGATGCTGAGAGAGTTTGTTGGAGTTTTTGGTAGATTTAGAAGCTGGCAATAACTCATAAACCAATAAAAAACTCTCCTAATTTTCCTAGCTAAAGTCATGTTATTGAGTCTGACCACTATAATGTCTACCTAGGGTACTGTTGCGCTCTCTGAGCACATTATCTATTTAATTTATGTATTTGTTTGAATATTCGAGACTTAAGTTGATTAGAATGGTTGACTTAATCAGGCAGAAGTTACAGGGAAATAGTGTAATGGGGGCCACACAAATCGCCAAAAATCTTATAACAAGAGATTACTCTTAGAAAGCAGAGTTACAGCTGTCTAAATATTAAAACAAAACTTCACCAACAGCTCAATCTTTACCATTATAAACCCTCAAATACAGCAAAAAAAAGCAGCTTTTAGATATGTGTTTTTCTGCCGAGGAAAGAATAACGTTTGTGAGCAATCAGTATTTCACAGGCCAATCCCTCACCCAGTCCCCATGTATCTCAAATTATGTATCGGTCAGTCACAAAACTCGCAGGTTAACGAGTAGTGGCAAGAAACAGATGAGCTGGGTGGCGAGCTGACTCGTCCACTTCACTGGAGTCTCATGTTTGCCAAACCCAATCAAGGTGTCTCAGAAACATTTCACAAAACATGAAGCTATTCCTTTAAAGTGTAAAGGGGCAGTAATTTTCAGTGCGTAGATCAGTTTGTTTATTTTCCTGGAGTGCAACCTGCGGCACACTTTAAGAAAATCTCGGGTGACTTCACCTTATTTAGCAACATATTCACTATTGGCAATTCCTGCTGTTGTTTGCAAAGCCACGGGGGAAAACGAAACCAAAGAGCCGAATGATTAAAAAACCTTACATTTAATTATACTTCCAAAATATTAATTTTCATTAATTTAGTCAAATAATAAATAGGTGGCCTGAGAAATATTCTTCAAATTCATAAACACACATACACACACAAATATTAATAAATGGGAGAAGGAAAGGTAATTCCAAAGAGAGAGCTGAATTAATGCTTTGTAACATTAATTCCCACCAGTTTATTCTGTTGACAAATGAAAAATGTGTATTGTTACTTATATCCACAGTTTTCAACAGTATTGTAATTGGATAATGATGACTCGTCCTCATCCCATGACTTTCTATTAAATGAGAAATGTCTTCAATGCACTGTGCATAAAATCTATTTCAAATCTATTTCTAATCCTGAAAACTAGTTTTAACACAGAAATATTGCATTGTGGTAGTATTGGTTGCCAATACGCCTCTGAACTGTGAAAATGCAAGTTTAATGCCAAGTCCAGCGCAAATCAATTTAAGTGTATTTATTTAAGCATATCGTAGTATGATTAAAGTCAAACCCACAGCTTTATTTATTGACAGAACTCAAACTTTTACCCAGCATATATCTGTTCTTGTCCAAAATAAAGTACTATGAGATAAATCAACATTTGTGCAACAACAATAATCCAACCTCAAGACTTTAGTTAATATTACAAAACAATGTAAGTTGTTGCAATCAGGGATCTACTTATGTCCTCTTAATTATTACTTTCTTCCCCCTTCAACATTATTTTCAACAAATGCTTTTTATCAATTAAAATAAGACTATAACCCCTATAAGATACTACAAAGTCTTCCTCAATTCCTGAAAATGTTTGGTTTAGCAAATATGTTGCAGGTTTTTTGCCTGAAACCCTCCATAACTTACGTTTGTTTAGAATGTGTATGTGAGGGATTTTCTTCCAACTGTTTACTGAACACTTTGATGGAGTGAAAAATTGCAATCATTTCAACTGCTGACCAAGCCCCTGTTTATGGAAAATGAGTTAGGTATGGGGTTAATGGAAAAACTTCCTGAAAGGTAAAGTCTATCTTGTAAATTCAAATACATTTTATGTAAATGTACTGCTATCTTCAGTGCTTTTCTTATCATAATCTCATTCCTTCCAAACTTTTCTGCAGGTTATGGACTTCTTATAGTTTGGGATTTCTCCCAAGCAATAGGAAGCAATTTCTGTTCTATTTACAGTTGTGTAGTTTATTTGTTTGCAGTGAAGTTCGCCACTTTTTGAATGAAACGAATAAATTGAGCCTGTAGAGGAAGTTTAATATTGGATTTCAAGCTTAAATGGTAACATAATGGTTGATTTGTGGCTTGTTTTCCCACATATCATATTGGCGATACACCAATCAGCCATAACATTGATACTACTGTTTTGACTGATTATCTTGTTACAATGGCACATATCAGTGAGTGGGATATACTTGGCAGCAAGCAAATATTTTATCCTCAGAGTTGAAGCTGCTAACTGGAAAAAAAAAGGGAAAACGTAAGGATCAGAGTGACTTTGACAAGGGCCAAATTGCGATGGTTTGACAACTTTGTCAGAAAATCTCTCGAACATCAGGTCTGGCTGGGTACTCCTGATCTGCAGTGCTTAGTGTGTACTAAAATGGGGAAATCAAGGACAACTAGTGAACCAGCGAAAGTGTTATGGGTGCGTGTGTGAAGAAGAAGTTAGCCTGTATTTTCCAGCTCTGAAGAAGAGGTTTTGTACCATAGACTGCTGGAAATTGTAATGTTGGTTCTGATTGAAAAGTGTCAGAACACAGTGCATCATGCTGCATATGGGGATTTGTAGCCAAAGACTGGTATTGACAGAGCGACAATACTGATTCTGGCGAACAAACAGAGGTGCTAACAATGGGCATGTCATCATTAGAACCAGACCACGGAGCAATGGCACAAGTTTGCCTGGTCTGAGAAATAATGTTTTCTTTTAGATTCTGTGGACGGTTGACTTGCCTTCCAAATTCCCCAGATCTCAGATCCAATCAAGCATTTGTGGGATGTGCCGGACAAACACGTCCTATCCATGGAGTCCTCACCTCTCAAGGTACAGGACTTAAAGGATCTACTGTTAAGAACTTGGTGCCATATCCTGCAGCACACCTCCAGAGGTCATATGGAGTCGATCCACACAATATTAGGCAGGTGTTTATAATATTATGATCAGTCAATGGTTTTTATGAAGGGTGTGTGTGCAGGCTTTAACCTAGTGAAATCCTGGCCTAAGCATACATGAAAAACCTCAACCTGCCATGTGACTGTATCTTGACAGCTGCGGATGGCTTCATCATCTATACTCCGTGGAGTTCCGTGGGTTCAGCACATGTCATCACTCAGTTGCTATCTATGCATTTCAGATGCAACTGTGTGTCTTATCCACTTTTAAATCCAACCAAATACCGCGACAGACGTACTCTTGTGGCTATGCGCTCGCAAACACTCCAAGTTTAAGCCATGTCTCAGCCAAATGTTTTTTTTTAAGACAGCAGAAAGCCTTACCGGAATAATACAAATCATGTGTTGTTAGACATGGCTGTGCCTATAAATTATTTTACCATTAACTCACTGCCAGTTCATAAAGTAAACACTTTTGTGATTGAAAAAACTGACATGATTTGCTTATCAGGGTACTGAAAACCATCTGCCTTAGCTAATATTCATATTCTATTACCGGATACAACGATACGGCGGTGCATATGAAAAGTTTTAAGGCACCTTAAATACAATAGGTTATTATAGAGTAGATACACATTACCTCTTCCTTTGCCCTACTCTAAAAGTTGAAGAAAGCCAAATGATTGTGGGGGTCAGAGTGATCAAAGGATGTGCTGTTGTGCTCTTACCAAGACGGAGGGTGAGATTGACAGAATTAGGGTGCTGGATACCATAAAACATGGACTGGCTCTGCCACCACGTGTTCTCCTCATTCCTGTGGAAGTCTGTCAGGAGGCTGGTGTTGTGGTTCAGCTCGGGGTCGGACTCATTACAATAGTGGCATGAACGGGTTGACCCAGTCTGCATGCAGTACTCCTCAGGTGGGGAGCCGCACACATTTGATGCCACCACTGTACGATTGAAGGCAATGTTCTCGAACTTGGGCATGCATCGGCTCGGGGTGCCCTCCTCATCATAGCAGGAGTCCATAGCGGCCCAAACGAGGAGGTGGCAGTGCAGATGAAGAGACAGCACAATGCCTAGAACAGGAGAGCTTGGAGCAAATGATGTTTCCATGTCTACAAGCAATCAAAATCAAATTTACACTTCAGACACAAACGTTCATAGCTGTATGCTCTGGTGCGAAGATGAAAATACATGAAGACCCCAACTTGAGAGAACCCCAAAAAAGAAGTCCAGTCCAAAAGTTTTGTTGACGCTCTCTGTTCCTGTTCAGTCTCCACCATATGTTCTCTGGAGTGGAATGAAGTTTGTGCTGGAACGCCTTTCAACAGGGCAGCATGAAACAGACAGAGGAGGGACAGGGGTGGGGGCTGAAGCAGTGAAAAGTCCATGAAGACTTCTCCTCCTGCTGGCCGCCACAAGCACCACCCCAACATTAGGCTCAAATCCAACAGGAAACACATTCTTTAACATCTTTAAATAATAAAGGAGCGGGGTAGCTACACCTCTGAGAATAGAGATAGTGAGCACCAAAGCACCTGCATTTACCGGTTACAGGAAGGCAGAATGTCATCGATACGGTGATAAATGCACTTGGCAGTCAGCCCCAGAGCACAATGTTCTGTGAATGCTGACTCCAGTGATTCACAGGAGAAGAGATGTGCTGAAAATGTCAGGAGTATTTCAGCAGGGATGGGACATCTCCATAAAGGGATGTTACTCAGGGGACTTCAGTAACCTAAAGGAACAATTTATATATGAAAATAATGTGTGGAAGAACTGCATGGCTCTTCCAACTTGATTTGATCAATGCTCAGCTACAATGGATATTAAGAAATGGTTTGCATATCCTATAAATTCATAATGACTGCTTGGAGTCCTGAGATAAGATTTTGCCAAAAAATTAAATGGTGCTGAAACACACAAACACATGCCACTGGTGGCAGTATCAAACCATATACATTATTTAGGTTATATCTCCCCTGATGTAAGAGTTGTTGTAAGATAATTGAAGTGTATTCTGTTGGAAGTTTAGAAAAAGCCTCTGACTACATGTTGGGTGATGAATATTAGACTTTATATAAAAGTTTTTGTACAAAAAAACCCCATGACAAGTAATTCTGAGTCATCAGTAATTCAAAACTACACCTTATTGAAAATTTAAAAAAATCAATCAGCCACTCGAATGGTAGGTCACATGACTGCATTAGCTCTATTTTGATTTAGGACTGCAGATCATAACTGTCTCTGAACCAGTTTGCTACCAATATATTTCTGAACTGTTGCCTCACTTCAAGCAGGGCCTTTCAGTGCATGTAGGCCCGTCTCCCCTTACTTGTGTGGGTCTCCTCTCGATGCTTTGATGTCTTCTGCAATAACAAAAAACAAGTTAAATTTATTCTCCTGTCAAATTAGAACTAGAGCGAGCGTTAGAGAGTCACTGCTTCCAGGACTAAGGATTGCAGAGAACAAATTTCCCAAAAAATAGTTACATCGGTACAAAGTGGCAACAACATTGTAAAAGTGGAATGACAACTCGTTCAAATGATCGGAAATTTCACCGACAATCAGTTCAAAAAATATGATGAAATGAACATAAAAATTGACAGCAAGAATCATTACCAATTACAGACAGATTGGATCAATTTTGAGACGGACAGGTTTGAGAGGGAGTTTAGAGTCAAACCGAAGAACAAGAAAAACAAAGCAGTGTGAGGAGAGGCATGTGGTGTGGACAGATGCATTTAGATGCTGCACATTTATGATTCCAGTGGGATTTACTGCGGTCTTCCTCGTTTCTCCTTGTGATTGCCTTGATTTATTGCGGTTCCATCAGTAGGAAGGGAAATTGTAAAGGGATCATATCAATTTGCAGTGAAATCCTCTGATGCATTTGGATGAGAGTGGCTGCTGGTTTCATATTTGCTTGGCAGTGTGTGGCTCAGTCCATATAACGAGGAGTCTGTGACTCTGCAAACAGAGCTTTATTAATCAGGCATGTTTATCAGTACGTCATTTATACATTCAAAATTGGAAAACCAAACTGTTGCGTTAAATGACAATGTAATTGAGCACAATGTACCAAATAAGGAAGGGAGATGAGAGTAACAACTAGGGGTGTAACGATTCATCGATCTGGATCAGAATGTCGTTTTGTTGAACAACGATCCAATCAAATCAATGGATCTATATTGTTGTTGTTATGATATGCCTTTATTTTGAATTACTACCTACTCAATCCTGCAGTGTTTACAGCACACAGGCTCCGTTCCCTATCAGCACGGACCAATGGGAAGAGCCAGGGGTTTCAGTTTAAAATTTTGTACTTTTATCTACTCACTGGGGCAGATAACCCATTCCACAAATAAGAGAAAAAGGCTTCCTGTTGCAGTCTGAATGTTAACTGCCTCCCAACAATGTGAATAAATAATAATATAATTTTTGCTTGGTCCGTTAGCTTAATGCTAACATATAGTGGGAATTGCCTTGTACATGCTAACGTAGTTAGCATTGATGGCGCCACCACAATCTAACAATAAACAAGTATGTACAAATAAATTATTTCACTAAAAATATATTAGTCAGTGAGACGCTGAGTTCAAACGTAACACAATTAGTCAATGCAAAAAAAATATTGTTCAGAAATCATTAATTATTAGTGGCTTTTTACCAAAAACTCCAGCATTTTGTTGATATTATGTTCTGTAGGATGTAAAACATTCAGAGATTAATATCTCCAAACCAATGAACACAGCACCTATCAGAACCATTTAAATACAATCTCATGAAACATAAATGTAGACAGTTATGTTTATAAATTAAGGCGCTTCTTTAGCATGAAAAATGTGTCACTTTACAGTGAACCACAGGTCTTTGTTCTTTTCGTTATTATTATTATTATTATTGCTGAAATGTCTTTAACATTAAAGCAATAAAATTGTCCAAATTTTCTTTAAAGTTTCTTACGGTGAAATGCTACCAATTTTACTAAAAGGGTACATAATATCATCTTAAATCGATCGCAGGTCCCTGAATCGAATCGTAATAATTTTGTGGTAGACTTTGTGATATAGCCAAATATCATAAAGTTGTCCAAAGAATCAATATAATATCTTATAGTGATGGAGCTGGTGATTCACACCCCTAGTAGCAACATATGAGTCTGTCTAGTTCGAATGAATCAATTTGATACTGCAAACCTGCAGAGAATAATGATCTTTGAAGTCCTATTTTGACTTATAATCTCTAGCCAGTATTGGATTAGGCTGAATTAGCTCGGAAGAGGGTCTGCTGAAATTAAGGGATAGCACCCAATGGTACAGCTTTGCCAGGCACAACCATGCTGTCTTGCTGCTATTCATACAAGTCGACCACATTATTTCCTCTGTTGAGGGAAAAGAGGATGGACCACAGACACTTCTTCACTTCTCAAAATCACTCTGCATACTTCATGCAAAGCAGTTACATGTCAAATACATGGACTTGAATGCGGAACCCAATATATCATTTAAAAAGTTGCACAATTTCTGAATACATCTCAGGTGCATCGTCAAGAATTTCATTTTTTTTTTTGCATTTGTGCATTTCCTTAGCCATCTTGTTGGTTTAAGTCAAATTTAACAAAGATTTATGTTTACAGTAGCAAACCTGGCTCTTTTTGAAGCCCTGTCTCAGCCAGCATTTCACTGTACTGCTCTGCGACTCCCCCATTCTCTGCAACTGAAGTGAATATGGAAATGATATTAACTTCATGTGGACATAAATGAGATTATTGTTGATCTCTGCAAATTATTCTCATATTTTTTTCTCATATCTCCTTTCCTTTGTTATTTTTGTCTCGCTCAGCACCATCTAACATCTCAAATTCAACTCCAATGCCTTCCACACATTCCTCACCTTTTCCCTTTACATTTTACCTCTTATTCTCATCACACCTCTCTCAATGCCACAGATCCCTCGCCTGGCACCCACTGCTTTCATGCCGCAGATTTGTGCAGCTCGCTGTCATGATGTGAGGCTTGCTGCACCGATAGTAGCAGGTATGGCCTCCTTTTTATGATGACACAATGTTGAAGTGATGAGTTACAGTGATCTGATGTCACAGCTGTCAGAGCTTCACTTAGCAATGCAGGAGGAGGGCTGGCATATCCCTGTAGGGAATATGTGTTCTGACAAACTAATGAGCACTTCACATCCGCCGAGTCATCACAAAATTTTCTGTGCATCACACATCTTGATCAAATTCCCCTCTAGCCTGACAATACTGCATTCAATTTATGTAGCAAGTGTGTATACACTCTCTGGTGATTTGGTTGCATCAAACAAAAGCAACATCTTCAGTTATGCTTGTTGTTTGGAAAAATATTATGAGTATTATGAATACAAACCAGGTAAAGGGAATGAAGAATGGCTCTGGATAGTGGCAGTTATGTTTTAGGAACATTAAAAGATTGTTGAAGTCAGGATATCCCTGCTGCTGCTGGAAAATAAAGCCTGCATCATGTTTCAGTAAAAAATGAGACATGGGGATGTTGACCAATGTGTTGTATCACCTTTTCTTTAAGCATACTTTTTAAAAATGGGTTTCGACAGAGGTATCCGCTGCTGTGTTTTCAACTTCATAATGCACCAAACATGTTAGTATGGGCAAGTTATACTCGGGCTCTTTTACTCTGAAGGTACGCTGTTATAAGGTGGCGGAATGTGTATCGTTGTATTGAGGGAATAAGCAGGTAAGAAAGAGGTCCATAAATGACACCTTATTATTGGTTTATTTTTTTATTTTCAATCTCTGTGCATGTAAACTTATCGTTTGTGCCAAGATTTGGCAAATACCATTTCTTAAAATACGTACAGTTTGATCTGGCAACAAATAGATATTATGTATGTGCGTGTAATGTGTGCAAGTGACCTACACCAGCCCTTTTTGAAAGACCAGACTATGACTCTTTATTGGAACTATACCTATTTTCCATCAAAGTGGCCGTGATACACCGCTTTTAGCATATAAAGACAAAAAGAAGAAGAAACTAGCACGCTTTGAGCGCACCGGCTCATTACCAGGTGCATGGGGCGAAAGGGTCCCCTGGGATGCCGCCCTGCCGGCAAAACTCCAATCCCCCACCCACCCTACCCCCAGGAATCATTGGCCCCCAAGCCAAAAAGGACCCGGCTGAGGGACAAGCATCAATGCCACCAATGGGCTGTTATCCGATAAATGGCCTGGATCCGAGCCTCTAGGCCCGTTGCAACATTGCCTCTCCTCACCCCTCCGTCAGACAGATGCCCCTTAACCATCACAACACCAGGCCCCAGAGAGACCCAGCCGCGGGCATATTGACGGCCCCAGGGAGCCCTTGCCCCATCCCAGCGTAAGTGACTTTTTGCCCCGTCCAACCATCCAAATATGTGAAACTATTTCAAAGTTGCAATGAATAAATCACTCTCCGATTCAGACCAGTACTGTTCTGATCTCGTCGTATTTAAAATGTGTTGCGGCGCTGAAATAACTCAGCGGGGCAATACGTCTCGACACTGGGCATGCGCAGATAAAACTCAAACAGAAAGCGTTCCGATACAGCGATTACATGCAGCGACTGGCTATCGTAAAGGCTTTCCGAAAGGACTTAGACTAGCTCGTTGAAAAGGAATGAAATTTCTTTCCATTCCATTTGGAAAGAACCTTGCCGAATGGAAATGTATGTGACATAACTTCTCTAACAGCTACTCAGCAGTGGATGCAGACAGTATCAGGATAGGTTTGGCAGAATATTCAAAATATGTCCACAAAAGTATCCAGTGAATAACAAGAATCCAGATGCCATGGAGGGCAATAATTCAGACTGTAATCCGTCAACCTCAAAATCTCTTCTCAAAGATGCCTGGTTGGAATACAATGTAACTGGTTACCCTATTAACTCAAAAGAATAAAACAAATGCAATCAAATTTCTACATTTAAATAGGTAATTAAAACAAATACATGGCTTGTCCCTCAGTTATAGGCGTTTTTCAGTTCTTATGGACTGCTGCACAGTTAAGCCAAATTACTGTGGAAAAAAAAAATTTGTAAATACAAGAATATATATTTGAAATATTCTTAAATATATTGTGACTCTTTTAGAGCAAACTAAATTAAACCTATTTGCATACAGAGCTATGAAACATTAATTGAAAGAATATCAAGTCAAAACAGCAAGCAGCCATTCAAAGGCTGTAAGACATCAACGTACGGACACTGAATGTGATATTTAACATGTTTTCTGCCTTGCCAGACACAATAGTGATAAAATATTTAGGTATAAAGAAGAATAATCAAATGCCTGGAAAATAAAGATGATATAGAAGACTTGGGTGTTATGGACCCCTTCATGGGGACTTTCTGGTGAGTATAGGGTTTAACCTTACTTAGAAGAAAAGGTGATAATGAAATAATGGAGTTTATTATTGCTTCAAGCAGGCTGGTTATCCATAGTCAAAGACAAGAAAATACAACCCTGTTTCCTCCTTAATCATAGCAAAATCACTTGCAAACTATTTCTCTTTTAACCACTGAATTGTTTTACCATTCAACATCTTGTTGCAGATTCACCAAGGACATAGGTTTAACATTTTGACATTTGGGGCACATTAGAGAATTTTATTTTTAACCTTTATTTAAACAGGAAATAAGATCTAAGACCAGGCATCTCTTTTGCAAGGATGACTTGGCCAAGAAGGCAGCAGCACACATCATAATGGACACATAAAAACAACACAGTGCACAATTAAAATAAGGATAAAATGTTTGTCATCACAACTCTCCTTTCAAACACATACCCATCAGCCATTTTTTTTCAGTGCATCACCAGCTTAATTTGTCACAGTACTCAATCTCACCACGAGCATTTATCCATATCATTATCCAGTCTCACTTGCTATCATCAATTTAGCTACAAACACACGATGACATGCAGCGTGGGGAGCGGGGTCTCTCTGGGTGCTCTAGCTTCCTTTCACAGTACAATAACATGCAACGTGAATTGGTGACCCTAAATTGCCCATAGGCGTGAATGTAATCATGAATGGTTGTTGCCTGTACTTGATAGTCCTGTGATTAACTGTCACCTTGTCGAGGCAACCTTGGCTCTTTCCCAATGTAAGCTTGCGTAGGCTCCAGCCTTCCTGTGACCCTGAATAGGATAAGCGGTCATAGACAATGGATGGATCCTCTTGAGCTTGTATCCACCCACACGCACAACTGGCCCATCTTAAATGATTTGGAGAGGATTCATTTTCTAAACTTTTATTTGTAATTTGAATTACTGTAATTTGGATAAACAAAACTCGATCGATTGTTTGAAAATCCCCTTGCTTGGTCCTCACTGACACTGCTTCTTCTTGGTCTCACTCAAAACATTGTATACAAGCCTAGTAACTTTGTTTGCCTTGCAAAAAAAATTACATGAATAATGTCCTCCCTCGTGCACACGTCGGCAGTCGCACATTCATAAAATGCTGTACCATAATATGTTCTTACCAAATAATACATCCTAGCCTGTACCAACCTGTTTAAAACATGATGCCGATAAAGAGAGGCATACACGTACAAAAATCATTGAAGCTGATGAGCTGAAACATTAAATATGTATTTTTGTTGTCCTGATTTTAATGGAACGTAAGTGAAAAAAACCCCATCATGTTCTGTTTTATTTCTGCTTCACTGAGCACCTCGCCTATTTTAGAATCAGGGTCTGTTGCATCATCAAACCTGTCCTTTGATAGACAAGCATCCCAGGACCTACCATATGGTGTGAAAATTACAGGAGTCCAGAGTCACTGATGTTTAACAACACTCATATGAATTAAAAATGACCAGTCATCTGTACCTTTATGTCTCCACTCTCTTCCAGGTTGCCAAACAGAGCGTTTCATCATTAGCAGAGAAGCATATGTTGAGCGACACCTGAAACCACCTGCTCACATATAGGTAGGTCAGAGTAGAACTAATAAGTTAATGACTAAGGACGAAGGATGAATATTCACTACCTCTGCTAATGATGCAGCCTCGGCATCAAATATAAAGAGTGTCTGTTACCAGGTGTACAGGGACTGGGAAGAACATTGGCGGTTACAATCATGTGTCATGTGTCATGCCAGATAATCAAAAAAATGTTTGTCTAGCGAATTTTGATTTGAATTTGTGCTTAAACTGAAATTGTTTAAGGATTAAAACACCAAAATGCTTTTAAGCTGTCACATTGAAACTATTCTGAAAACGCAGCTGCAGCTGCTTCTGATATGATGTGAATGTGAAAAAAGATCAGATGCAAACCAAGTAAATAAAGAAGAGCAATGCAAAGGAATGCAAAAAAGGTATGCTTACAAGTAAAACTTTAAAAAGCCTCGCTGTAGTTGCGGTTTGGCAAAATGTGCCAATTATACGTTTGATTCGCTTCTAGGAATTGCCAGGTGGCGATGATGGTAATCTTCTGGGTGTGAAGGGATGAGACGCCCAGGACTTCAGAACAGTGGCACCCAGAGCTATGTGGTGATTTAAGTGACAACATTTTCACACAGGCTTTGTTACACAAACCAGACAGAGACAGTGGAAGAGTGGGTCTCATGTTGAGCCACAGGCACACTCAGGAGGAACATGTAGCAGATCAGTCACACTCACATTCATAGTTTCAGTGCTCAAACCATCAATCTGTAACGTATGAGCAGCCAGAGGTGTCTACACGACAAGACAGGTAACGCAGGAACATAAATAATAAGCCAAATGTTGAGGGCTTCCTACGGTGTGTATATGTAGACCTACAGACATTTGCACATCAGACATTTGACATGCAGGTTAGATTATAAAATTAAATTACCTATGTGAAAGAGTTCCACTCTGAACTTCGTATCTAGTTTTTCCACCCTTAGCAGCAACAGATGCAACAACACAGTTCCAGCAGCTGGAGATCAGTCTCTGAAACCACTGTGGTGGAATTTTGGCTAACTCTTCATCGCAGAACTGCTTTAATACAGCAACATTGGAGGGTTTCTGATCATGAACTGTTCTTCTAAGGTCCTGCAACAGCATCTCAAGTGGTTTTGACTTGGTCATGCCAAAACTTATTCCCATGCTTGGGATTACACTGTCTTGCTGTCAGTTGTGACCAACATCACAGACTGATGACAAGTCGTTTTCCCCAAAAGTCTTCTGGTGGAAAGCAGAAAGTCCGCCTGGTCCCAAAGCTATGAAGTGTCTTAATAATAATAATAATAATACATTTAATTTATAATGCACTTTACATTTGGATCAAATCTCAAAGTGCTACAAAGCAAAAGCAGATAAAAGCATCAATAAAAAATAAAATAATAACTATATAAAAGCCTTACCAAAAAGCAGCAATGTTAATTAAGGTTATAGGTTCTGCCAAAAAGGAAAGTTTTAAGTCCTTTTTTAAATGTGTCAGTCGTCTGTGGAGCCCTGAGATGGTCAGGGAGGGCATTCCACAGACGAGGGGCAGCAGAACAGAAAGCCTGATCACCCATGGTGCTGAGCTTAGTCCGGGGAAGGAGGAGGCGGTATGA